>JADRCD010223395.1:0-35876 GCA_019843815.1 Montemys delectorum
GATAGATTCATACATAATCTGATGGCTTTATTTAAATATTGGTGGTGTCTAGTTGAAGGAAGAAGGTCCCCTGGGAATGTCCTAGAAGGGTTTATCTTACCCGTTCTATGTTATTTCTGCACCTTGGCTACTAACAGGCTCTTCTGCCATGATGCTGTGTCTCACTACAGTTTCAAAAGTAATAGACTCAGATAACCAGGTACTAAAACATCTTTAAACCATAAGCCAAAATATGCCTTCCCTTGTTTGAGTTTTCTTGGATATCTTATATGGTGATGAAAGGTTAACACTCTAAGAAAGGAGAAACTGAGATGTTAAATATTAAGTAATTAGAAGAACTTTTGTATTCTACACATTGATTTAGTTTCATTCCCTCCCTGAACTGGAGTTTAAATGAGAGAAATAACCTTGGGCTTTCAGCCGGGACCAAATCATGGCTCCCAAAGGATAAATCAGCACAGCTCTAACTGTGCTGAGAGAAACTCCCAGAATTCCTTCCAGTCACACACTCCATGTGACTCTGTTCACAGTGAAAGGTGAACATGATCTTCACTTACCAGTGAATCATCCAACTATCTTAACTGGGGTACACTTAACACTAAATAATAGAATAAGTGTCAATCAGAAAAGACTTTATGGTTTGGTTTTTGTTTTTACTTTAAACTCACAAATGACATCAGAGAAGAGAATGAGAAAAGCACACAATTTATCTCAGATTTCTTGGTATGATCATTAACTCTTCTTGCTATTTTTTTCTAAATTTGAATTTAATACTAATTTAATAAAAATTTCATGAGTTTAGTTCCCAGTGGTAAGTACAATAATTAAGAGATCATGAAATTATGAGGGTTCTGATATAATGCATGAGTTAATCTCGTGACAGATTCATACATAATCTGATGGCTTTATTTAAATATTGGTGGTGCCTAGTTGAAGGAAAAAGGTCCCCTGAGCATGTCTAGAGGGGCTTATCTTACCCTTTCTATCTTATTTCTGCACTTTGGCTACCACAGGTTCTTCTGCCATGATGCTGCGTCTCACCACAGTTTCATAAACAATAGACTCAGATAACCATGTACTAAAACACCTTGTGTGTTTGTGTGTTTGTGTGTGTGTTTTATTCATTTGTTTATATAAAATGAAAGAGTATCTATGTGTATCTAAGATCTCCTCTGTATTTATTTTGTTGTTAGAGTTTCAAAGCAAGTGTCCTTCAAAAATTTCATGAGTTTACTTCCCAGTGGTAGGGTACAATAATTAAGAGATCATGAGATTATGAGGGTTCTTATATGATGCATGAATTAATCTCTTGATAGATTCATACATAATCTGATGGCTTTATTTAAATATTGGTGGTGCTTAGTTGAAGGAAGAATAATCTAACTATCTTAACTGGGGTACACTTAACATTAAATAATAGAATAAGTGTCAGTCAGAAAAGTCTTTGTGGTTTGGTTTTTGTTTCTACTTTAAACTCACAAATGATATCAGAGAAGAGAATGAGAAAAGCACACAATTTATCTCAGATTTCTGGGTATGATCATTAACTCTTCTTGCTGTTTCTTTTTCCTAAATTTGTATTTAATACTAAAATTAGAGAAGGGTAGACACGTTGGCTCAGAGGGAGTTTCAAGTTACCAGGGATAATTGTTTCATGGAAAGAAAATTCTGCCAAAATGGTATTTGTGTGGTATTCTAAAACAATCTTGACATTTGAGAAAAGTAGTCAAGTGCAGCCTCCAAAATTTTCAAGAGAAATAAAAGGACATTAATTATATCAAAACCTTTTGGGCTACATTTTCAAACTGTACCCATTGGCTATATTTCAATTTATGAGATATCTGGAGCTGGTGCTATGATACATTAGTGTTGTGTTCACGTAGATATTATTAGAGCTATTTCTTTTACAGATACTAAGATGAGACCAGCTGACACTACAAGGGAATGAAAAGCTACTCACCTGATGAATTGCAAAACAGCAAGTGAATGGAACACCTAACCCCACTTTTCTACTAAGTCATCCTTCCTGACCCTTGGCATGCACATAGAAAGCTATCTTAAAGACTGCCACTGGGCCCTTCTAAACGTTCAAGAAAATACTATTATTGGAGAGCTCATTATGGCAGCTGAGACTGTAACAGGTTTTGATGGTATCTATTAAAGCAAAACTCAAGATCTTCAAAGATACTCCAGGAAATTATTTCTTACGTCAGTGTGGAGTTCTTACCACCTCATTTCACAAATATTGATGATCTTTAGAAATTGGACTCCCATTAGGGAAAGGTATAAAAATGAGCCACCTAAGAAGCACACACACACACACACACACACTCACACACACACACACACACACACACACACACACACAAATATTTACATGGATGCATCTGACTTATGGAGTACTTTAAACCTGATTTCAGAAATAATAGTCCAATCACTTCTAGCTTCTTAGATTTAAGATAGCTACTTTTGACTAAAGTCATTTGCTTCTTGATTCCTTGGACATTAACCAGTGATTTGTCCATTACTCCCAAATCTGTTGAGAAATCACCAGACACTGTTATCCCATAGAGGACCAATTCACATCTCAACTCTAATTCTATTTCCTATCCCTAAGAAGGAAGCCAGGCTCTGACAATGTAAATTTCCTGTCAATGTAGGTAAAAAATAAAGCTGAATGACTAGCCCCATGTCAACTCTTCAGTTGTGAGTGTCAGAAAACCCAGTTCAAATATCATAAGCAAATGGGGAACATGAGTCCCAGAACCAGCAATCAAGTCTATGAATCTATTTAAACAAGCATAGGAACAGGCCGGAGATCCACCCATGATGTTTCTCCTCTAATCTTTGTTGTTCCTGTTGAGGTTTGCTTCCACACTTCCAGAGCAAAGCCCAGAGATAAAAATACTGACTCAAGTAGAAGTCCTAGAATTAATTTTCAATGAAAAATGTAAAAATAAATACTTAATTTGATGCAGATCATATGTTATGGCTATATTAATCTCCATAGGGAGAGAGATTTGGTTTTTAAGTCAGTCAATAACTTGACATTTTAGGGGCAAAGTGTAATATCGGTTCTATCGAAAACACCAGGGTCAGGTCACTATCACCACACACACACACACACACACACGCACACACACACACGCACACACACACACATACACACATACACACACATACATGCACACATGCATACAGCACATACATGCACACTCATGCACATGTACAGACACCACACACAAAACATATACACACATACATACATACACAAAATACAAAAGTAAATAAAAATATTAAAAAGCTGTGGGAAGGAATACACAATAACTACTAAACACTTTCAAAGTCTCTTCAATCTAGCTCTATATCATCTCAGAAACTTTATGTAAATATTATAAACACCTAAACATATAAACATACAAGGGCTTCATCCTTTTAAAATTCTGAAAGACTCGATACAAGTCTATGAACTGGAGGTTTAAACTCTGCAAATGCTATTTAGATAGATGATTCACTCAGTCTTAGATCACCAAGTAGTGTCAGTGAATTCATTTATGAAACTAGTGTGGTAAAATAATTTAGCCATTCTCAGTCTTTCCCAGCTGTGAACCACTTAACACCCAGAACCCTAGAGCCCACGTACTGCACCCACACACACTCCACCTGCACCGGACATGCCTCCTCCATTGATGATGCTTCAGTAGGGGGCCACTCAAGAGAATCTTCTCTTCAAAAAAATTCTAACTAGGACTCCTAGTTCTGCCCTACTTACAACAATGTGATTGCTAAGGTTACCAGTGTTCCTTAGCATTCATTTTTCAAGTCCATGATTAATGGAAAAAATTCAGCTTAGCTATATATTAAAATACAATATGTCCAATACAGCAAATGCTTTCCTCTTCTTTTCCTTTCCATGTCACCACTCTCCCTGAAGATCACCACAGACTTTAGCACTATACAACATTTTACTGCCTTTAAAATAATACATCATGTGCACATATCTATCTTGGTAGAGTCTCCTTTCTTTCTCACTGCTTTCCTTGGACCACTCATCAGCACTTGACGATTGATTTTTCTACCCCATCGGCATCCATTCTCTTACAATATATTTATGTCCTTCCTCCAAATTAGATCGCAGAGTCAGGAAGGCCAATTATTCTATGTTCAGTATTTATCTAGATTTTTATTTGTTTGTTTCTTCCAGCTCCTCCACTAGTCTGCATTTGAGTAGCCAAGTTTTGTTTGAGAAAAATCTCATCATATAAGACCTATCATGTCACTCCTGTACTCAAAACCCTATCCCATCTCCTGTGAAGAGTCCTTTCTATGCCCTAAAATGTTGTTTGTCCCACATGTTCTTTCTGGACTCATTTCTCTTACCTTTTACTCTCCCCCACTTGATTGATCTTATTGATTAGCCTTCAAAATGTAAAGACTCTTCCTGCTTCTGGATCCTGGTATTTATGCCTTCCCTTAGCTGGAATGTTCATCTTCCAGATGTCAACGACTATCTTGTTGTCATTTCATTTAGTTTTTTACTTCATTCAGATCAACTTTCTCCATCCTTGGCTGTCTTATATAACAGATACCTATTGAATGCTCTGTTATCTTTTATAATAGCGTATGTCATCACCTAAAACAATACATTTGAGACATTTATGTTAATATATAATCTGTGCCTATTTTCCAATACGTCTAAGTTCCATAGTATCACAGAACTTATTTCACTTGCTTCTCCATCTCAAACCCAAGCTAGGAATATAGGAAGAATGACCCACAAACCACAAGAAACTTAAGAAGAAGGAAGACCAAAAGGTGGACATTTCATTCCTTCTTAAAAAGGGGAACCAAACACACACAGAAAGAGTGGCAGAGATTAACTATGGAGCAGAGACTGAAGGAAGGACAAGCATATAGCTATCTCCTGAGAGGCTCTTACAATACCTGACTAATACAGATGTAGAGGCTCACAGCCATTCATTGAACTGAGTACACTGTCCCCAATGAAGGAGTTAGAGAAAGGTTCTATGGAGCTGAAGGGTTTGCAGCCCCTTAGGATGAACAACAATTACTAACTAGTACCCTCAGAGCTCCCAGGGACCCAACTACCAATCAAGGACTATACAGGGTGGGACTGAATGTTCTGGCAGCATGTGTATAGTAGAGGACTGCAAATTTGATCATCAGTAGGAGGAAAGGACCTCGGCCTTGTGAAGGTTCTGTGCCCCAGTGTAGGGGAATGCCAGGGCCAATAAGTGGGAGAGGGTGGGGTGGCAGGCATGGGGAGGGGGGAGGCAAAAGAAGTTTGTTCTTGTTGTTTTTGTTTGTTTGTTTGTTTGTTTTTTGGAGGGGAACCTGGGAAAGGAAAAATTTACATGTAAATAAAGAAATTATCTAAAAAAAAAAAAAACTTATGTGATTTGTAAGTAGACAAGTGGACTAAGCTAAAGTAACAGAGATTTCAAAGAGCATTAATGAAGAGAGAATTTATTTCTTGCAATATTAAAGAGTTTTTATTAATATAAAAAAAACCCAAGCTATTGGTGCCATTCAACAAATATTTGTGGGAGGAATAAAGAAATAACACAAGTATATTTTAAGATTGTAACTTTGGGGCTACTCAGTTCAAATGGGTCTTAGGAATACCTGGACATTATGTCAATTTACATAAAAGATTCAATGTCCCCATGTTACTAATAACTATTATAAAATTCAACTAAGCTCTTTAATTCTCTTAGCCTCTTATTCACACACACACACACACACACACACACACTCTACTACTACTACTACTACTACTACTACTACTACTACTACTACTACTACTTCTATACTACTACCCACAATTACCTCTCCATAGTAGATCATCCTGCTATTTTACAAAAAAGAAAAAATTATATCTACAGAAGACCAATCTAGTATATCCTATTACAAAACCTGCATCCATACTTTTCTAGTTCTCTTGTGTTACAAGAGAAAGAGTTATTTCCTCTTCTTTAAGGCAATCTTCCATTTTGTTAGACTCTAATTTCTTTTCCCATCTATAGGATCTATCTCCTTCTTAATCTTTAAATAGGTTCAAGACCATCCCACCTTAAAACAAAATGAGAATTCCTCTTCTAGCATTATAGCCCTATAATCTGAAGTTTTCTAATTGAATAAGCCTGAAATAGGTCTGGAGGCTTTTTTTTTTTCAAGAGTTCTTCAGCTGATTCTGATACATGAGCAAGATTTAGAACCACTATAGAAGGTGATACTTGCTGCATATGTACTTTGTACCAGTTTAGTACTACTGCAGGGGAATGTACCAATGAACATAAACACAGGTGACAAGGCTTTCCAAAACAAAGTCCCTGTCAGTTAAAAGCTATGAGTAGTAAATGGCAGAGCAGCCGGTACTCACAGGCATCTAGCGATGAATGCATCTAAGTATCAAAGCATCTGTTGAAATGACTCAGAGTCATTCTTTGAGCCTACTGGCTGAGGATAGTGACTTACTTTTGAAAGAGGTTACACAGATGCTCAGCCAAGGCATCAGTGCTGAGTCTCTCTAATCAAGGGTTCAGCCAGCTCTGTCTCTGATGAATCAGGGCCACAGGCAGATTCATCCTGCAACAAGGTCAAGCACCTAGCTCTCAACCCAAAATAGCTGAGTTTTAATCTTGGCTCTGTCACTTGCTTGGTTTGTGAACTGGAATCCGTCCTTTAGTTTCTGAAGACTCAGTCTCTAGTTTTAATTCTGGAGGAAAAATAAATGTATAATAAAGTTTTTAGTCATAACCATTCCAAGCCTTAGTTAAAAGGTCAAATCAAGTTATGCATATAAAGCATTGAGCATATTTCTTGGCCCAGAGTAAACATGAATATATACCAGTTACTATGAATTTCTCAGAGTAAAATTGGAAATTCTACCAAAGGATGAGGACTTTTCTCTCTGTGCTTTATAGCTAATTTGTAAGTCAGGGGAAGTCAAAACTAAAATTGAAGAATATCTGGAGCATAATAATGTCACCAATGACTGTACATCAGTCTTCTAGGTGATGCTAAATCTAGCTAAGTTGAAAATGAAGATTAATCATCATACAAAGTAATAGGAGCTACCAGGCCATGGTAGGGTGTAATGCTTTTGCCAATGAATTAAGTGTGAAAACATAGAGTTAATAAATATAATATCAAGTTCTTAACAACAAAAAGAACCCTAGGAACTGTAAAATGCGAGCATAAGAAGCAGAAAGCACAAGTTTTAGACATGGAGGGACTTGCCCTGTAATATTTACCTCTTGATCATTTTAACTTTTCTAACTTTGGCATAGTGTGAACTGGCAATTTGAGGTTTGCATTCTGTAAGTGGTCCATCAATTTTATTTTGGTTTTCAATAGTCCATCAACGATTTGGGACAAGCAATGGTAGCTCTTGGCATCTTTGAGTCTCGAGGAGAAAGCTGACCTGGATGTGTCTAATTTCTGGTGCTTTGTGAACTAGTTGTTAAAGCATCCAGTGAATTATTAATTGCAGTGTTTTTGCAGCAGATTATCATTTAAGTGAATAAGTTCATCTCTTAGTGTCTGTTACTTAGGAGTTCTGCAGGCCACCATCTGTAAGCATAAGCACAAATCTCTACAGAGGGCTGATGTACTAAAACCCACAGGGAGAAATATAATTGAAAGGCATCTTTACTGTGATGGCAAAGCCACTGAAGGCTGAAGTTCAAATTGCAATAAGCTTAAAATACCAACACTTAGTTAAGCCACTGGGACTGGGGCCTGATGAGAAACTTGGAGAACATGTTTCTCAGTATTTACTTTTTTATGTCAGAAAAACTTTTTATTCCCTTGTTTTGTTGGGTAAACTTACACCCCATTGGGTCTATAACTAGGCTTACAAAGAGAGAAAGGTCTTCCAACTGCTCCTATGAAGGTTAGTATTATAAACACTTAGTTTTCATGGCATAGTCCCAGCAATAACTGTACTATTTACCAAGAACACAGAGTTCAGGGACCTGGGTGTTCTTTTCTACAATGTTTAGAAAAGGGCTGAGTATTAGAATATAGAAGTTTTAAACTTATGTGCAATATATATGTATATATTTTATAAAATCCAGTTGGACTGTGACTTCTGCTCCTAAGTTCACATTTCTGATTTCTTCTGTACATTTAAAAGCCAGAAAAGTACAATTTTTTGTAGTTTTAAAATTCTTATTTATAAGTGTTATTTGTGTGTGTGTGTGCATGCGTGCGTGCGTGTGTGTGTGTGTGTGTGTGTGTGTGTGTGTGTGTGGCAAAGCATATTTCCAGGGAAGTGGAAAGTCCTGGTTTGTAGTATTTTGTTGTTGGTTGGTTGTCTTTTTAGTGGTTCATATCTGTCTAGCCTGTTAAGCCAACAGCTTTATGTACCCTAGGAATGTTGTGAATGTAGCTCAAAATGAGTTTGTAAACAGGCTTAAAACATTCTAAGATTTATTTGTGTGTATGGTTTGGTTGTTGTAAGTCAATTGCAAGGTTCTTAAACTCAAGCTTAGTAATGACAAAGGCCTGTCACAGGATCAAAAGGGTGGGCATGACCTAATGAGGCTGATATTAGGCTAATAACTAAAATCAGCTCTCATCCAGGTCATGTTCTAAAAGTGCTTTACTGTCCTGACTAGTTCAAACGTCTCTCCTTTCTCCTCTAACAGATTAAGCGTCTCAAGTATGATGTTGAGGTGCTTGGTCCACTTAGAATTGACTTTGTGTGCTGACAGATGAGGAGCAAACAAAATTCTTTTCCTTGTATCTATCAAGTTTGACCAGCACTATTTTTTAAAGATATATCTTTCCCTCAGTTGTTACTGGCCTCATTTTCAAAAATCAGGTGGCTATAGATGTGTGGATTTCTGTGTGGGTCCTCAGTTCTACTCCATTGATCAATGGGTCTGTTTTGATGGCAATAATATACTGTTTTCATTGCTTTAGCTCTCTAATAGAACTTGAAGTTTGAGAAGGTGGTAAGTCTAGTAACTTCTATTTTATTGTTTAGAATAGTTTTGACTATCCTGGCTTGTTTACATTTCCATATAAAATTTAATATTATGTTTTCAATTTATGTGAATAATTGCATTGGAATTTTGATCATTACTGTGTCAAGTCTATGGATTGTTTTTGTAGAATAAACATTTTCACAAAATTATCCTATCAAACCATAAGTATGGGAGGTCTATCCATGTTCTGCTATCTTCTTTCATTTCTTATTTCAATGTCTTAACATTTTCATTATGTAACTCTCTTAATTCTTTGATTAGATTCATTTCCAGTTTTTTCTGAAGCTACTGTGAATGTCATTGCTTCCCTGATTTCTTTCTCAGGGTGTTGAGGTTTGCATATAGAAAGGCTACTGCTTTTTATGTGTTACTTATGTATCCTACTGTGGGCTGGATGTATTTAATGGCTGCAGGAGCTTTCAGGCGGGGTCCTTGGGGTCTTTTATGTGTAGAGTCATATCACCCACATATAGGGATACTTTGAATTCTTAGTGCAATGTTTTAGTCATTCATTACCTCTTTTACTTGTCTCATCAGGTCTGGTAAAGCATGCCATTATCCAAGTGACTCTAGAAGCTTGTGGGGGTCCCTGCAATGTCCATGGCCAGCAGGAAAACAAACCTTATGAGGCAAGAAGGCAAACTCAGTTCAGCATGACTTAGCTGAAGCTGGGTTTAAGCCTTCTGGAGTCTGACTCCAGGCCGGTTGAGTTTAGATACATTTAAATGCAGTACAATTTGGTAACAAATGTTTTCTGGTAACAGTCATTCTAATCTATGTGCACAAATAAAACTTAAGGCATGACTACATCAAAACTCAAAGTGTGATCTCTACCATTAAGATAGGCTCTATAGCTAAAGGACCTAACATCTAGTGGGTTCACTGACTGAGATAGCATAAAGGTCAGCATGCTAAAAGGAACACATGGCATCTTCCCTAATGATGGATTCCATTAACTAGAAACAAAGCTAAGGGTAAAGGTGTAGGGAGGAAGACTCTGGATTTACCATTCTAGGGGAATTTGGATGAGGTCAGGTTCTATAGATAGCAAAGGTCATCAGGTCATTAACAATTCCCACTCACAGCCTGCTAGGTTAAACAATTTCCTCCATTGAGGACACAACCCTACCTAGTTAATATCCCCCGTTTCTCCAGTAAGGTTTGAGTTGGGTGTATATACTTAACATGTACTTGAAAACTAATGACATCTGGGATCCAGGTTGTATACACAGTATCTGGGGTTGGGGTATATGCTATTGTGAATGCATGAACAGGGTTTGTCTATCTAAAAGTCTCTCTTTGTTCTTAGACTTATAAGTCTATATAGAGTGGGTAGATGGAGTCAGTGGAGGTTTGATTGAATCAGTCTCATGTGAGAGAGAATGTACCCTTGATCCATTTTCTTTCCAAGTATCTATTCACATTCATTGATGTCCATGGGAGTCCATGAAGCTCCCAGGCACTGACTTTTATAGAATTCAGAGATGAAGTACACAATGGAACAGTTATAGAGGCAGTTAGAGTGAAGATCAAAGCTAGCCTTCTAGATTAAAGACAGAAGAGACACCAAACATGGAAGAAAGTCCCCTGTAAGGAGAGAATCTTGACAGTGTTGTAAGCTCTTTGGATTCAATGTCCATGTCTTATTATTCTCATTTTACTCAGGGCTTAATGCATCAGGCATTTGATAGGTGACCAATATATGTCTGTAGAATTAATTAATGAACTTGGTTCACATCAGAACATTACTTAAGTTTGCTAGCTCAAGGTGACTTCCTGGTTATGCATTACTTTTAGACACTTATGGGGGGCCTCACAAACGACTCTAAAACTATTTCAGCTACAGCATCCCTTCTGATGTTCAAGCCTAGATTTCCTGATTTCTTGATGTAAACAATTCCTTTGATGTTGCACTCTGTGAGAGAAACTGACAGCAGAATTTCTTAGGCAGTAAAATGCTAGAGTTCCAGTGTATTTCTACAGAATACCTGACAGAATACCTGACTACATGGGGTCAATCGTTATACTCTCTACCTAGAACCAACACACTGCTAAGATTCTCTCCTTACAGGGGACTTTCTTCCATGTTTGGTGTCTCTTCTGTCTTTAATCTAGAAGGCTAGCTTTGATCTTCACTCTAACTGCCTCTAGCATGTACTTCATCTCTGAATTCTATAAAAGTCAGTGCCTGGGAGCTTCATGGACTCCCATGGACATCAATGAATGTGAATAGATACTTGGAAAGAAAATGGGTCAAGGGTACATTCTCTCCCACATGAGACTGATTCAATCAAACCTCCACTGACTCCATCTACCCACTCTATATTGACATACTTAAAGCTTGCTTTGGACACCCTTTTTAAATTCATGTGTTTCTTTGCTTTGTTTTATGTGTATAATTGTTTTGTCTGCATGCATGCTTGTGTGTTTGTGTACCATTTGTCTGCCTGGTACCTGTGGAAGTCAAAAGAATGTACTGGATCCCTTGGAACTGGAGTGATGGATAGTTTTGAACCACTGTGTGTATACCGAGAACCAAACCCAGGTTCTTTGCAAGAACACTAAGTGCCTCTTTTAGGTAAATTTACAGAAGCTTCTGCAGATGTAGAATTTTTTCCACTATTGATAAGTAGACAAAGTGATAAAGCTTATTCTTCCCAGAGAAAAGTTTCTACATCTCTCTGCGGTGCTGCCAAGAGATAACCTTAACAACTAAGTATATTGTACATTCCTAATGGACAGATCCTAGTGGTCATCCTCTCAGAGTCTCAGGCTAAGGAGGTCATGCACACTCAAAACAAGAAATATTTATACCTAGAGTTTCCAAAGCAACAAATGCACAAAAGAGACAAACTTTCTTGACCTAAGCAATCAGGAATCAGAATAATACCTTGTAACATGAGGTTTTCTAGAGTAAGAATCAATAAATTCCTGTTTTTGCAAGCTTAGTGCTTATCATGTTAGCTTCTATGTATCACATACATTGTTTGGAGTATGGAATGTGGGGAAAGTGAATAATGCCCCTTTTCATCTATCACACAATGCAATATATATAATAGAACATCTATGAGAATAACTAAAGACAACTTAATGAGCTATATCCTTCATGTGAGTTATACTTGTCTCCCTACCTTCTGTGTCCTTCTCTCCTGCTCATTTACCTGGCCTTTATCACACTCAGGATGAGTGTGATATCTCAACTTCTGTATCAACCAAGTATGTACTGGATGATTCATTCTTTACTGTTTCAAGACATATTCCAAAGCTTTAGTAATCAAATATGCAGTCCTGGTAGATTGACAAAGAGACTGATGATACAGAAAAATATTTCAGAAGGAAACCTCTCACTGTATAGTGGACTGATCTTGAATGAAGGTAGCAATGTCATTTAATATGAAAAGAATAATCTCTTCCACAAATAACATTGGAAAAACTTAAAATTTTGATTTGAAAGTAAAAGCAAGACCAATAAAACCAAAAATCATGCAAGTAGTACCCTGTCAAACTTTAATATCATTGTATGTCAAATGATACTATTAATATTTTTAAAAATAAAAACCTTTAGAATTATAGAAAACACATGCTAATCCAAAATCTGGTCAGGCTTAATATTGAGAATATATAAAGCATTTAAGCTCAGCAATAAATCAAATGTGAATAGATACTTGAATATACATTTCTTCAAAGATGACCTATAATAAACAACAAATATGTTCTAAGATCTAACATTGCAAATGATCAGAGAAATACAAATCAAAGCTGTTAGTTATTATCAACTCATTCTCATTAGAAACACTAATATATGTAAGTCTACAGGCGTAGACAGCCTGAAACCCTTGTGCACAGGTATGAAGAATCTTCAAATCATTGAAACTAGAATTCCTATATAGTCTCAAATATGAGTTCCGCTCATATGTTTTTAAGAGGAAAAGGCAGGATCTCAAAGAACTATTTGCACAGTACATTGATGGCATTAACAGTCACAATGGCTGCTACATGGAAAGACCATGTACATTCTTTTCCAAATGAAAAAAAAATAAACCAAATACTTTAATGTGTACATATCATGAAAATTTATTCAATCTTCCAGAAAGGGGAGATCCTGTCATATGGTTCCCATAAACGAACCTTGATGGATAATATGCTACGTGAGGCAAGCCAATCAGAAGAGAAAGTCTACAGAATGCTACTTATAGGCAGTACCTAAAGTTGTCAAGCGTAGAGAAACAAGTAATATGGTAGTTATATGGGTCTATTAAAAAGTGAACATATTTAATAGGTATAAAATTTTAGATTTGTAAAATAAAGGTTTTCTGGTCTCAGTGTGACTATATTGGATGTCCAAATTAGAAACTTAAAATAGTTAATGTGGTAAAATTTAAGCTATGACTTCTTAACCACAATTAATCAGTCAACAAAATAGGCACATACTAAGAAAATGAGTAAAGGAAAGTAGAATCCCGAGACAGAGCATGGGTACCACAGGACCGCACAGAGGTACCATGAGCCCGAAAGAGTTAAGAAAGTCTTGAGTCCCCCTAAATGACGTGGTCTTGTCATGTACTGAAGATACTTTTCTACTGTTCAAGTTTTGCCTTAGGGAAGCCTTAAGCTTCCTTTGCTGCTTTGAGGAGGATCCAACACTCTTGAGTAGGGACGTCATACACTTATAGTACCCTCATCCATTCAGCAAACATTTCCTGAGACTTTACTAAAGCAGCCAATATCTCAGCCCTAGGGTCCCATAGAGACAAGACCTAAATCTTTTTTTTTTTATCATTTTTTTATTAGATATATTTTCTTTATTTACATGTAAATTTCTCCTTTCCCAGTTTCCCCTCCAAAAAACAAACAAACAAACAAACAAACAAAAATAACAAGAACAAACCCCTGTTGCCTCCCCCCTCCCCATGCCTGCCACCCCACCCTCTCCCACTATTGGCTCTGGCATTCCCCTACACTGGGGCACAAAATCTTCACAAGGCCGAGGTCCTCGACAAGGAGATCCCTGAGATCAAAGATACTCTGAGAAGTTTGTGAAATACATCCCTACCTCACACATACAGTTGGTTACCTGAACAGCTGAGGGATAAAACAGAAGTACTGCTCAATGCTAATGGGATGGGCATCCTGAAATTCCCAGCTACTATCCCATTCCTCCAATCCCACATCTGACTGAACTAGAGTTGCTATGTCTGTAAACTTCTCTACATGTTTAAGAAATAACTCCCCATCAGAATAGGAGTCACCAGAGCTGGATCCAGAGTTACATTGCTTCACTACAGAGTCCTGCAAAGTATATGACAGAGACAACTGGGCCCCCTGAAGTTCCCACTGGAAGCAGGTCCTGAAAAGTGGTGCTTTTTAGCCTCTTACCGTAGGAACACCAAGGTTCATCATCTCACTAGCTATTTTCTCTCAAGCACTTTAATGCTTATCAAAGTAACCGCAAATCTCTGATTATAGATTCTGAGAAGTATATTTATCAGAATATATTGTGTGAAAAACATCATGCAATCAACTCTCCTAAGTCATCAACATATCATTAAAAAAGTCTATATCATACTTGTTTCTTATATGACTTTCATCCCTTTTTGATTTTGGTTTTGTTTAAGGTTTTATATTTGAGGATTTCATAGGAATTTACATATTTTTACCTCATTTCAACCCCTTCGATCCCCATCCAAGTCTTCCCATGGCCTCTTAACCTCTTTCAACTTCATGACTTCTTCTATAATTATTGTTACAGGGATAACAAACATGTAGATCCTATTTAATGTAACCCTTATATGTGTGTGTTTACTGCTGGTCACTTGGGGCTGAATAATCTATTAATGAAATAAGTATTTCCATGGAGCAGATTGATTCTAGACTCAGGGAACATTGCAGAAGAGGGGATAAAACAATGCTAAGAGCCAGAAGAGAGGGATGCCTAATGCTAGATGGGGACTTCTAAACATGGCATTGGTACTGCACCCACAAAATCTCAACAATACCATTGTCTACACAAAACTGCATAGTGACTCCAGTCAATATGTGAACACAGATGGGGAACAAACCCAAGGCCCCACCCCTAGAGCTTCCTTTCTTTTATCTGTGTCACTCTTCCATTCCATTCAACTTCTTGGGAAATTGAGCCAAGGATGACTTGTCATTTCAAGGATTCTTTCTGCTTGTAGATAACTGATTCTTAAAGTGCAGGCCACATATCCACACCATCTAAGAATTTAAAGAAATAAATTCATCCAAGAATTGTAATTACTGGGCATGGGAGCCAAAGAACCTATGCTTCAGCAAGCCTCTCTGGTGAATCTCTGACTTCTAAAATGCACAGCTCTAAAACATGATGTAGCTGACAAGATGTCTCAGTGGAGGGTACTTGCTATGCAAGTTCTACAACCTGAATTCAATGACCAAATCCACATAAAAGCGAAAGGAGAGGACATTGTCCTCTGACCTCCACACACATGCCATGTCACATGCATCCACACATGTATGTTGTATGTTGTCTTAATTAGGGTTTTATTGATGTGAGAGAGAGCGTCATGGCCATCACAACTCTTTTTTTTTTTTTTTTTTTTTTAGATATTTTCTTTAATTACATGTAAATTTCTCCTTTCCCAGTTTCCCCTCCCAAAAACAAACTAACAAACAAACAAACAAACAAACAAAAACAAGAACAAACCCCTGTTGCCTCCCCTCCATGCCTGCCACCCCACCCTCTCCCACTTATTGGCCCTGGCATTCCCCTACACTGGGGCACAAAACCTTCACAAGGCCGAGGTCCTTTCCTCCTATTGATGATCAAATTTGCAATCCTCTACTATACACGTGCTGCCAAAACAATCAATCCTACCATGTATAGTCCTTGGTTGGTGGTTGGGTCCCTGGGAGCTCTGAGGGTACTAGTTAGTTCATATTGTTGTTCTTCCTAAGGGGCTACAAACCCTTCAGCTCCATAAATCCTTTCTCTAACTCCTTCATTGGGGACCGTGTACTCACTTCAATGAATAGAGGCTCACGGCCATCACAACTCTTATAAAGGAAACCATTTTCCTGGGGCTGGCTTATACTTTCAGAGGTTTAGTTCATTACCATCATGATAGGAAGTTTGGTGGCATGTAGGCAGACATGGTGCTGGAGAAATAGCTGAGAGTTCTACATCCAGATCGACAGGCGACAGGAAGAGAGCTAAACAAATGTTCTCCAACAAGGCTACACCTATTCCAAGAAGGCCACACCTCTTTATAGTACCACTGTCTAAGGGCCTATGGGGGCCATTGTTATTCAAACCACCATACATGCAGCACACATAATCACACATTTCTAAAAAATTGAAATTTGACAGATGGTTTAATTCAAAGCATCTGCCATAGATTTTTAAAAGTTGTGAATTTCTGTATTTTGAAGACAATTGATTTCCTACATAAAGTTTTCACCAAATAGAATTGACAAGGTCTGTCTTTATATTTAACTTACTATTCCTTATATGTGCATCTTAAGATAATCTAGTTTATTTTTAATAACTTATTAAATAATGTTAGTCCTCAATAAAAGGTAAGACCCTAGAGAGCAAAGATTAAATATCAACTTTATAGCTTTAAGATATAAAAATACCTATAATTATTTGTAGAAAATGGACATAAGATGGAGTGATGAATAGCTGGATGGATGGAAGTATGGACAGAGGGATGGATGGGTATGTGGGTAGATGGGTGAATGTGTAGGTGGGTAGATGCATGATAAGATATGCGGATTATATAATGAATTAAATTTGAAAATTCTTTCTTCAATATTAAAAAGAATTTATACTAGGCTAGAAGAAACCATCTACTTGAACTTCAGCATTATGAGCCTGTTCTTGCTGTTCATGACCCCAAATAGTTTTTTCAAGTTAAAAAAAAAAAATCAGTACTGTTGAAAGTACTGAATCTGAATAATGAGATTTGAGCTTCAATCACCCAGTCTTAATTGCAGCAGTTGAGAGATATCACAGTGACTTCCAGTTTTCTCATAAGAGCTAGACAGATAACACCACCTGCCCTGTACCTGCCTCTCGAGGACACTGAGCCTATTAACTAGTGACAATGAATTGCCTTTGATGTTCTGGGATATGGCTTCTTTATAGAGATAGGAAAAATTAGTAAAAGGATTAAGCATACTAGTTTTTAACATATGCCTTACCAACTTTGTGAAGGTCAAGTAAAATAGAGAGATTATTTTCTCCTGGAATAGGAGTCTGTACTTCTTCATGTGAGTAGTTCAAAAGGATCCTTCTTTACAAATAAAAATAGAAATGTATTATTGAGAATAGTGAAAGAATAAAAGAGGAGAAATTAAAGATATACAATTCAATTATTAGAATGGAATTATAAATTGATATAATAGGAGAGAGAAATCAATTCAAGTATCCCATATAAATATTGAGGGTCATCTTTGAAGATGACAAAATATAATCTATGCTTAACTATGTGTTGGCTTCCTGATCTAAAACCTAAGTAAACTTCCCATTTACAATGGAAAGATTAAATGATATAGAGGATTCCTTCAGTAGCAAAGGACTTGTCAAGCAATAGCCTGGGTTACTATTTCACTTGTTGCCATTTTATTGTGGTGAGGAACCCCTAAACATCGTGGTAATGACTCACTGAACATGGAGAATATGAGTATACTTAAAGAGCAGGAAGATAGAAAGGCAGATAGATAGATGATAGCTGGAAAGATGTATGCACACATATATGTTGGAGTCTACTGAGAGCTTTTAAATATAATTCTGACTAGTCTACCTAATAATCTTGAAAGTATATGTTATTTTCATTGCATATAAAGAAGAGATAATGTCAAAAAATGTAGTGACTACTTAAGTCACAGTCATGGACAATAGTGGCAAAACCAAAGTCTCCTTCAGGACTACTGACTAAGCCTCTATGTCAAGTCCCTTCCATACTAGTGTAAGGGGGTGAACCTCAAGAAGATAGATTGCTTAAACTTCACAAACATATGTTCACCTAGAACAAGATTTTCAGGTTTTCAGTGCTGCTACTCAAAATCAAGATTGTTTGAAATTTTATTTAAGTTCCTTATTTTCCCCTTAGGAACAATTCAGAAGAAATTTTTAAATAATCTTATTGTGTTATAAACAGGTAACTTTATATAAAACCCTACAGAAATTTATTTGGAATTCTGAAGTCTTAAAATTAGAAATTATTTTGATAGCCAATATGTCTAATTTTCTCATTTTGTAAATGTAAATGTTGAAATTAAGGTACACAGATGACTTGTAGTTTGAATGTAATGTGTCCTCCATGGGCTCACGTGCTTGGACACTTGGTCTCTGCCTGATGGTACAATTTGGGAAGTCTGAAAAAGCTTAAGGAGGTAGAGCCTCACTGGAAGTAGGCCACTGGTTTGGGGCCTAAGGGAACCACACCTTCTCTTCACCTTTTGATTTCTGAATGAAGATGCAGTTTAACCAGCTGGCCTTCCTCACAGGCTTGACCCTGCTGCAAGCCCCGCCCTGCCCTGAAGGAATGCATCACCTTGAAGGGTAAGAATAAACCTTCCTTAAGTCACTTTGTGTCCGTTTTGTCATAACAATGAGAAAGGCAAGTAGTATGTGGGTTTTCTCAAAAGGATTGGGTCTCAGTCCTTCATTTCTATTCTTTTGGGTTTTGACAGAAAGTACGAACAGATGACTCTGGAAAATTGTTAAATAACAGCAGTAAAATTTACCAAAACTAGTACCAACAACTATCTCTGACCATGCTCCTTTCTCCTGAGGTACAGTTATCCACAGTTACTTCTACTTAGACACGGTACGAATTGAGGAGGACCACGAAAGAAATATAATTGGAAGAAGTCCTGGAGCATCAGAATCTATGTCATCACAAAATTTAAGTGAATATGATAAGAGTGCTTTACTCTTTGAAACAAGAAAAAAATTTCTCTTCCTCAATATCGGCTAGAAATTTTTCAAATTAATATGAAGTATATGGCCACAATAGGAAAGGCATTCCTAGTGCTTATATAATGTAATTTGTATGCAACCACACAGAGAAGCCAGGGAAGTGCATTTTCTCTGTTTAATAAGTGATCTATGCTTCTCTTGAGACCATCTTGATCAGAAGCCCCTATTCCTAAGAGTAACACTAGTAACACATATTCATTTTTTAGATTTTATGTGTTCTATATCCTGACAGTCTTTCCTCCCTCCTCTTCTCCCAGTCCTCCTCCCTACCCAACCATCCACTCTAGCTCTAGTTCTCTTCAGAAAATGGCTGACTTGAGGAATATTAACCTAGCCTTGGCGTATAAAGTTGCAGTAAGACTAGGCATTCTCATTCTAGACAATGAAACCCTATAGAGGGAGAGGGACCTAAAGGAAGGCAACAGAGACAGAGACAGCTCCTGCTCCTACTGTTAGGAGTCTCACAAGAAGATCAAGTTATACAACTATAACATATTTGCAGAGGGCCTAGGGCAGTCCCATGCATGATCTCTGGTTGGCAGTTCAGCCTCTATGAACCCTTATGAGCTCAGGTTGGTTGATTCTGTGGGTTTCTTGTGGTGTCCTTGACCTCTCTGCTCCTACAAACTTCATTCCCCTTCTTCCACAGGGCTTGCCAAGACCCGCCTAATGTTTGGCTGTGGGTCTCTGCATATGTTCCCATCAGTTGCTGCTTGAAGCCTCCCTGATGACAATTAGGCTAGACACCAATCTATGGATATAGCAGCATATCTTTAGGAATCATTTAGTTGACATTTTTTTCTTTTTGCACTTCATGTTTGGTTCTATCATGAGACTCTAAGGGACCTGTCAGAATGGTTAAGATCAAAGATGCAAATGACAGATCATGCTGGCAAGGATGTGGAGCAAGAGGAACATTCCTTCATTTCTGGTAAGAGTGTAAATTTGTACAGCTAGTTTGGAAATCAATATGGTGATTTCTCAGAAAATTGAGAATCAATCTACCTCAAGACCCAGCTCTGCCACTCCTGGGTATATATCCAAAGGATGCTCCACAAGAATACTTGCTTGATTATGTCCATAGAAGCTTTTGTTTGTAATGGTCAGAAACTGAAAACAACCTAGATGTCCCTTAACTGAAGGATGGATAAAGAAAATGTGGCATATTTACACAGTGAAGTATAACTCAGCTATTAAAAACAATCACATCATGAAATTTGCTGGCAAATGTGAAGCTCCACCTCCTTAAGGTTTCACAGTCTTCCCAAACTGTACCACCCCTCAAGAGAAACACAGATCACGTTTAAACAGAAGAAATGCATTTCCATGGCCTCTGTGTGTGGCTGCATGATCAGAAAAGATCATCCTGAGTGAGGTAACCTAGACCCAGAAAGTATACTCACTTATAAGTGGATATTAGTCATAAAGGATAACCATGATACAATTTACAGACCCATAGAAGCTAACAAGGAGGTTTCAAGGGGATGAGGTGGGGACATATAAATCTCACTGAGAAGGGAAAACAGAATAGATATTGCAAGTGCCTGGGGAGAAGGGACTGAATGCAGCAGGGTAGGGATGGTAACAGAAGGGATCAGGAGTGCGGAGGATGGAGAAGACATCCTGGAAAAGACAATCAGAATGGGAGGGAGCATCTCTGAGATGAGCTAGAAACCTAGGGCAATGGAAACTCCCAGAAATCTGTGAGGGTGATTCTTGGTAAGTCTCCTAGCAATGGAGGATATGGAGCCTAAACAGGCCATCTCCTGTAACCAGGCAAGGCTTCCAATGCAGTGACTGGGACACAAACCCATCCACAAAACCTTTAACCTACAATCTGTCCTACCCACAAGATGTGCTGAGGTAAAGGTAACCCAGAAGTTGTGGGAGTAGCCAACGAATGACTGGTCCAGCTTGAGATCCATGCCATGAGAAGGAACCCATCCCTGACACTGCCTGGAGGGCCAGGAGCCAGAGGCTGCACAACACCTTCTAAATTTTGTTTTTAAACATTTAATATGACAGTTGCTTGACCTAACTATTTTAGTATCACACTCATATAAGTAGGTATGAAATGAAATAATAAACAGGTGCAAAGACTGTAAAAGTTTATAGTAGCTTTCAATATCATAGTCATAAAATTGAAAACATCCACCAAGAGATAGATGGGCCAATGAATTGTGCCATAGTTATGTTCTGGATGTTATTCAGCAGCAAAAGGTAAAGGAATTGTTGTTATAAGTGAACAGTTGGTACAGTATGGATTAATCTAAATCACTGCCCTGATTAAAGAAGCCAGATATAGAGGAGTACAAACTGTGAGATTCCCTTATGGAAACTTTAGAAAGTACAAAACAAATATATACTAGCAAGTAATAGCACCACAGTTGACACAAACGGCTAGAGGTATTTATACTAATTTTCAAATAGTTAACAAGTATATGTCAACAATTATCACATTATACAACAAATATATGAGTCTTATTACATGCAAAACATACCTTTAAAGTCATTAAAGCTAAATACAGACCATATGCAGTGTGAAGTTGTTCTATTAATACCTATGGGAGAGCTATGCTAAAACAGAGCAATAGACTGACTGTAATCCCTCTAAGAAACTGGTTATATCTCTCCCAGATGAGCTAGTTCTTCAAGTAACCTTATGAACAGAAGTGGTTGTTTCCAGAGTTAGGAAGATTTGCTGATAGCTGCTGTTGGAACATACTTATATAGATCCAAATTAGAGAATAATTGAGCCTGATATATATAATGAGATGTGAACTCTTAGTTTTCTTGTTCCAAATCATGTTAAAAATGTGGGAGTCAACACTGAGTAATGAAAGACTATTGTTTGGCGTTCATGTGGTAGGTAAACTGAGGCAGGCAGCCATTGGGGGTCAGTGCTTAGAGCTGCTGATGGGAGTGGATACAGATACCTACAGAGGCTGTTGCCAATGGTAGCCAGCCATTAGGGAATTCATTCAATAGACTTTTCCAATTGGGAAAAAAAGGTTAAATTACTGGGGTTGGCACTCCCTGTGGCCAGCAGAAACACTATGAACTCACCTTGGGAAAAAGAGAAGGAAAGAGAGAAAATTCACACAAATACACACACACACACACACACACACACTCTGAGTGGATGAAACAAAAGGCAGAGTTTATAACTTTATACGCACAAATATATACATACTTGCATACATACATACATATATACATATATAAATGGGTACCTACGTACATATATACAGAACTACAGACAGACATATACACATTCACACATAGAATGGTTAGAGCAAAGCTCCAGCAAGCAGCCTCCAAGCATTTCACATACACATGCATGCATATATATATATATATATATATATGTACATATATATGTGTATACACACACACACAATTGGTGGATGGAGCAAGCTCCAACACACACCCACATAAGTTTTACAGATATGCATACATGCATGTAGTTGATCGGTGGAAGGAACAATGTTCCAGCCCCCACTAACACAAGCCTTACACATATACATACATGCACATAGTTAATGGATGGAGGGAACAATGTTCCAGCGTCCCCATACTTTACTTTTTTCTTCCATAGCTTATATATATCCCAGCAAAATCTTTCTTTCTTTCTTTCTTTTCTTTTTTTTTTTTTTTTTTTTTTTTTTTTTTTTTTTTTTTAGGTTTTCTTTTTTTTGCCCTGGCTGTCCTGGAACTCACTCTGTAGACCAGGCTGGCCTTGAACTCAGAAATCTGCCTGCCACTGCCTACCAAGTGCTGGGATTAAAGGCGTGTGCCACCACCACCCGGCAAAATCTTTCAAACAGTATAAAATTACAATGTGATTATGTTTTAGTTTTCTTCTAGTGAATGATTGTGAAAAACTGTGTTCCCCAATTGCTTTGCAAGAAATAACACTACATAGTACAGGTAAGGAAAACAAATTATTCCCCCAAACCCATGTATATTCGTAACTAAGCAACTCGTTATCGATTAACGAGGTGTAAGCAAGCAAGGTAGTTTTCTCAGCCACTTTCTCTTACTGTCAGGAGCAAATTGTGATTACAAAGAAAGAAGCAACTATTTTATTATTTATCTTTAAAAGTAATCTTGTGAGACACTTAAAGGAATCACAAATCTAAACTTTTATATAAACATCAGTCATACCTATCTTAAATCCTCAGATTGCATAGCATTCAGCAATTCTTCATAAATCATATCAGGAAGTTGAGGGCAAAAAATGGACTCTCAGTTCAGCCTCACTGAGAGTCACACCAGCTGGGGCTGCCGTTGTTCTTGTCTCCTGACCATGCAAGATCCCTAGCTTAACTAATGGGAGTGTGCCTTTCTGAACTTCAAATTGTTTCCTAAGATTTGTTTTTATATCAGAGCCAGTAGTAAAAACATCTCAACCTAGTTTCACTAAAGATTTTATCTTTCCAAATGATGTCTAAGGGTGGTGGTCATTGCTGACAATTTATGACTCTAAATTCTTTCCTAGGGTGGTCATATAATCAATCTGTTCCAGCAGCAACGTCTGAAAGAGATCAAGCATTATTATTTGTGAGTGCCAGAAATATTGTCCAATGAGGGACTGGAAGCCTCTTAGAGTTTTCCTATAATTCTTAGAATAGGAGGGATGTGAGGGCAGCAAGCAGAGCAGACCTGCATAACAGGATGAAGTGCTCAGAGCATGCGATCCTCGGGGCCGTGCCACAATGAGGCTTACCCAAGCAGGTGTGTATGGTAACCAATGGGCCATATTCCATGAGTTCTACAGCCAACTGTCATTCCTCCTGCATAGTCCTCAGCACCATGGAGGCCGGAATTATGTCTGTCATCAAATCTCAGTTAGGCCACGTGGCATCTCCATGGCTTTGAACACTTGCCTGGTAGGATTTTGATAATCAATCAAGATAGTAGAATTTGACATGGTGACTCTTCTGCCTTACCCTCTACTCCAGTAAGATCTACTCCAATTCCTCTACTCCAGATAAACCAGTCTTGTTTTGCTTTTTTCCTAAGCAACTAGGTTTACTTGCATGCTCTTTGTTTAATAGAGCACAGCACGCATAGCCAAATTTATACATCAGCTAAAGTAGGAAATAATTGCTTGTTACCAAATTAGTGCTCACCTTACAAAGAAAACCAGTTCCCAATATTTTTTTCAAGATATCTAAAATCCTCAGAGCATTTGAAATGCACTTGAAAGCAAACTTTCATATACATGTGAAATCATGATGACTACTCATCCTCTAGTTTCTAAGAGTTCTCTCAATTTCTCAACAGAAATATTTTTTAAAACGAAATTTGACCTCTTATATTGAGAGCAACATTAATTTTTTTATTCAAAGTGTCCTGGAAAGTCAAGTCATCAGTAAGACTTGTTTATTGAAGCCAAAAGTCTGCCCTAGGGGAACAAGTAGTTTTCTCTACCACTGGATTACAAAAAAGGAAAAGATGTAGAAAGAAAAAGACTCAAATAAAATAACAATAAAACAGTGACACGATTCCCTTGAATTCTACATTTAGTTTGTTTCTGTTTTTAATTCTAAAGTAGAAAGCAATGGGGCTGCAAATGCATGCAGACACTC
Source organism: Montemys delectorum (assembly GCA_019843815.1). Taxonomy (NCBI): domain Eukaryota; kingdom Metazoa; phylum Chordata; class Mammalia; order Rodentia; family Muridae; genus Montemys; species Montemys delectorum. Next base: position 24,579 of record JADRCD010223395.1, read on the forward strand.
AGTTGTTGCTCACCTACAACACACCCCTATGCCTTTTCATGCAAAGGATGATGCCTGGTGTGCCCAGACTATGGGCTCAGGCCCCTGCAATAAAATGTTCTAGGTTTATTTATATATGTCAGTTTCTGGAATTAGTCCAAATGGTAAAGTCCTGAAATTTGAGAATGTTCTTCACATTGGAAATTAGGAAAACTGGTGGACTTTGAAGTGTGTAGACAGTAGATAGTAATAGAAGAAGAAAGATTTGAAGGTCAAAAAGTTAAAAGGTAGCTATATGAAGAACCCTGTTATTATGACATAGAAAGAAAATTATATGGAGACCATTTAAAATGAGGCTATAAAGCTGCCTTTATAAAAATGCTCCATCAGAACAAAAACTAACACATCAGAATAGGACAAAGGAAAGGAAAAGACCCCAAGAAAAGGTTTAAGAAACAGATATGTATGCAGAGAAACACTCGTTTGTACACTCAGGAATCTTATAAAAACACTAAACTGAAAGTCACATGTCTTTGTCAGGGTTTCTATTCCTGCACAAACATCATGACCAAGAAGCAAGTTCGGGAGGAAAGGGTTTATTCAGCTTACACTTCCACACTGTTTTTCATCACCAAAGGAAGTCAGGACTGGAACTTAAGCAAGTCAGGAAGCAGGAGCTGATACAGAGCCATGGAGGGATGTTCCTTACTGGCTTGCTTCCCCTGGCTTGCTTAGCTTACTTTCTTATGGAACACAAGACTACCAGCCCAGGGTTGGCACCACTCACAATGGGCCCTCCCACCCTTGATCACTAATTGAGAAAATGCCTTTCAGTTGGCTCTCATGGAGGCATTTCCTCAAGGTAGACTCCTTTCTCTGTGATAACTTCAGCTTGTGTCAAGTTGACACACAAAACCAGCCAGTACACCACAATATATATGCAAAGGACCTATATATGAGAGAAAGAGAAAGAGATAGGAGAAAGAGAAAAAGATAGGAGAGAGAGAGAGAGAGAGAGAGAGAGAGAGAGAGAGAGAGAGAGAGAGAGAGAGAGAAAATATGTGTAGGCTTAAGATTTTTCAAAACTCATTTTAATTATGGTCCTTTAATGCTTGAACCTCCCTTCTAGCTCACCACCCACCAGAAGTAGGGGAAAAGTAAAGTTAATATAAAATGGCAGTTGTAGACCTGTTTAGAAATAGTTCTTTGTGGTAATTCCAACCTTCTTTGTCAGTAATCCACTCCATTAACAAGACACCAAACAGGAACTAGTGGCAGCTGTTCAATCCTGAAGAAACTGCAAGGCTCCACTGATTAGCACAAGTCTGATGAAACAGCAAAAAGCAGCCAGAATACCATCAGAAGTTCTTCGGTGCATTTCTCTCTACAAAGTCACAACAAGTGAAGATCAAAGAAGAAAGCAAGGGAAACCAATGCAAGAATGTCATCAGCAAAGACCAGCATCAGTAAAGCAAAGCCCACCAAGCACCAGCAAAGAGTTGCATGGTGAATCAATGCAAGAGCATCGTCCACTGTCTGTTGGATTATACTTATACCTTTTCTAAACATCATGTGTCCTCTCAAGCCTCTGCTCGAGCAAAATAGTGCATGCCCTTTCACAAGACAGCTTCCAGAAAAACACCACATGTCTGTTCTCAGCAAAACATCCTCTCCTAAGACAGAGTCCTGAAAATCCTCACATGACACAACTGAATCTCCAAAGAAACAGGAAATTCCTACTTCAGATAAGTAAATAAAAATGTAACAAGAATTTCTTTTAAAAGTCATGTCACAGCACTTTGAGTATCAAAGATCCAGCTGAATTTTTTTTCTAATGTCCATCTATTACTGGGCATGCAGTCTGCCCTTAAGAGTAGCTTGTTCTCTTGTTCTTAATCTTGCTCCTGCCTTCTGACTCCCTCTCTGTCCTCTTGCCCCTTCTCTTCCCTCCCCATTCCTTTCCCCTCTCTCTCTCCACATGCTCATGGATGGCCTATACTTCTCTATTCCTCTACTACTCTGCCTTTCTCTGCCTTTACCATCCTCTTAACTCCTGTCCCCATGCCCTGAATAAATTCTATCCTATACTAAAAATGAAAAAAAAGAAGTAGCTTGTTTCCCCAATGAGACTTCCTTGGAGAAAACTAAATTGTCATTTGGAAGTAGTTACTAACTAGAGATAGCTTCTGGGTTAGGTATGGTGTTATGTTTATAATTCTCCTTTCAACTCCAGGACCCCACCTTGTACACACCCACACAGACCTTGTGAATTCTGCCTCAGTTTCTGTGAGTAAATATGTGTGACAATCCTGTTGAAGAAACAACTCACCTCTGAGCTGAGATTTTTAGATACTTGACCACTCATCCTTTCTCTTCTTCTTCTTCTTCCTCTTCTTCTTCTTCTTCCTCTTCTTCTTCTTCTTCTTCTTCTTCTTCTTCTTCTTCTTCTTCTTCTTCTTCTTCTTCTTCTTCTTCTTCTTTTTCTTTTTTCCTCCTCTTCCTCTTCCTCTTCCTCCTCCTCCTCCTCCTCCTCCTCCTCCTCCTCCTCCTCCTCCTCCTCCTCCTCCTCCTCCTCCTTCTTCTTCCCCCTCTTGCTCCATCCCCTTCCAGTGGCAACTTCCCTAGCATCAATCCTTGGGACCAGTGAATTCACCCTGAGCAGCTCCCCAATAAAGTTACCTTTAATACAAAAAAAAAAAAAAAAAAAAAAAAGGAAGAAAGACAAAAAGAAAATTCTTAGCTGAGCATACATACAGGTCTCTAGTACGTTAAGGACAAGGATTCCAGATAAGCATGAAGCTCCCTGGAAAGCCGTATTTACAAAAGACCATGTCCATCTTTGTTTCAGTCAACTAAGGAATGCAAACAGATAGGAAAATATTTTTAAAAGTCAACTCTTTAACTCTAGAGGGACAAGTTGTGGTCTCTCTATATCACCAGCAAAACCATGCCATCCACTAGCTAATAACAAGCACACAACCGTTGCCCCACATACATTTAAACTAATTTTGGAGGGTATGAGAAGCTTTCCTCCAAACATCAGTCAATAAGATCCCACTCCTCAGAGTGGGCATCCACCATCAGCATCTAGGAAGAGTTGTTCATTTTCTATTATTCAAGTCCTAGCTATTTATAGAGAAAGGCAAGGATTCATTGTTTAACTAGAGATCTGTTCTTGAATCCTGTTTTTCCTTTCACATTTAACTCTTTGGAATGAAAATCAACTACCCATTCAGGATATACTCAGGCATAAACATTATATGTTTAAATTTATGTTTACTTGCCAGATATACACATTTAAAGCTGAGATTCTTTTAATGCCATTGCACTATTTAATGAACCAAGATAAAAAGAGAATGCAGAGCTCTACGGAACGGTTCAAAGAAAGTGGCTTGGGGGTACATATGAAGTACAAGTATGTTAAAAGAGGTGGGGTGGCAAAGGAGGCCACTGCAAACGACTGCCTATCTGGTACAAGTCTATGCGTGTGTGGTATGAGATAGCAGAGAGAGCACAGGGCTTTAAGAGAAAGCCATCAAAGTGAAGCAAAGCAAAGCAAAAGGAATTGGAAAACTTAATAAAGTAAGCACACTAAGAATAACAACTGTATGAGTACACTGGCCACAAAGCAGAAAAACTGAGTGTAAGTGGTAAAGATGAATACTGAAACAATTCTGACAAAAGAATTTATTCAAAGTGCTGGATATATGAGATATATTACTCTTTTTCAATTGAATAAAAATACGAAGCGGCCTCTAGTGTCTTATCAAAAATTTTATTTTAAAGACAGCCTGTCCTTGGTTGAGTCTATAACAGCAAAATTGGTCTAACAAAAATGTATCAGTAAAGCTGTAGGTCAGTTACTTTTCTCCTACCTGAGGAAAGTGACTTCAGGAAGGATTAGTTTGGATTCAAAGGTTGAGAGGACAGAGTTTATCATGGTGAAGAAGATAGAACACTGGGAGTATGAGGGAGCAAGTCACATGTGTCTGTACTCAGGAAGCAGAAGCATCAATCAATGCTCTTCCCTCCTCCCTTAAGCCTCTCAAGAAACATACTTCCAGATGTCAACTCTGGTGGTAAGCTGAATTATTTTATTATGTCCACCCTTTTTTATTCCATCTTGTACTTGAGTGCATACTGTGATGCTATACACATTTGTGGAAGGTCTTCCCCTCCTCAGCTGAACATCTCTAGAAAAACCCTCACAAATACGGCCAAAGGTGTCTTCCTTGTTGATTCCAAGTCCAGTCAAGCTGATGATGATTAACCACAATAAGCACAATTGAATGCTGTACTGACAGTGACAGCAGATCGGAGTCTCAGGTCGAAAAGCTGTTCAACATGCTTGTGAGAATTCATGCTCTGCTTATTAAACATGCTTGAGAAATAAAATCTAGACATGACTGAGACTTTTACAAATCAATCATTTGCAAAGAGGAGAAACATTTTCTCAGCGAGAAGGGTTTTTATGCCCCACAAATGTACACCTCAGGAAGATGTAATGATGCTCTCAGAATTGCTAAACCAATCAGGATTCTCCAGCATTAAATGGATGACTGTCTAAAAATGATTCCCAAATCTTAGTCTAAGTTTATATGCTCTAATAGTATGTCATTTTAACATAAGTGGTTTCATAAAGACTTTTATAATAAGGATGGCACTTCTGATATGCAATGACATCTGGTGGCCACATACCTAAATTAAAAATTCTGTGATTTGGAGAACTGGTTACATGGTTCCACAAATTTAAATAACACTAGAAGCTAAAATAAAAATTTAGATAGCAGTAAATGTATTAAAATCCTAAAAACAAATTTCCCATACAGGGTCTCACAAAAAAATAAAATAAAACTAAATTTCCTTAAAGTTCCACTTTGTCCCAGTTCAGAAGTAATTTAAAATTCTATTCAGTGTTAATAGGATCTCATATTAGTCAGTCAAACTTTCAGAAGATGGTATTGGCTGAAGTTGTGAGAAGTTGAAAATATACACCGGGATTCTGTTTTTCCCACAAGGAGTCACTGGTCCTTTCAGGGAGAAAGGTCTATTTTAGTTGATATGCCTTTAATCAGTTGGTCTTTCTATGAAGGCTGCCACGGGAAGATGACAGTAGCATGTACATAACAACAATTAATGAAAAAAAGAGACTATGAATTTGAAAGAGAGCAAGAGAAGTATTAAGATGGTTTGAGTGGGGAGAAGGGAAAGGGAGAAATGATGTAATTATAATTTCAAAAAATAGAAGAATTAAAAAAAAAAAAAAAAGAAAACGAGTTAGCATCCTGAAGTCCTTTAGATTATAGGGGTATTAAAATTTTCTACCCTTCGTCCTGAAAGATAATAGTACTTTTTAACTATTTTCCAAAGGGTAAAAGTAGAGGTCTACTTAGATGTTCTCGATACAATAGTTCATAAACAGGCCAAGGAATTAAACAATAATTATGCTACCTACTAGACCTATGCACACAAAATACGTTCCAGTCAAGCTCTCAACTCAGTTGACCCACTTTGAGCCATGGTGCCAATCTCTCTGCCTTCCATATGACTTTCCTCTAGTTGGACTAACACTGGATCACTCAGTTCCACACTTAGCAGAGCCAAGGTGGACTTAAATCCAAAAGTCCTCAAAATATCTAACTGCTTCATTTTTCTCAGAATCTTTACAAATGGCTATGGATCCCTTTGGGGAAAAAAATTTAAAAACTCATTCCTGTGTGTGTGTGTGTGTGAGAGAGAGAGAGAGAGAGAGAGAGAGAGAGAGAGAGAGAGAGAGAGAGAAGTAAAAGATCTAGTCACATAAAGAGCCTGCTTCATAGACATGTTCTAGAGCGCTCTCTCTGGGTACTCCTACAACCTTGCCATTAATGACAAACACGTCATCCACCTTGAATCTACCTAATATCCAAGGGCTTGTTCTGAACCTCCTGTCTTGGAATCTTAATACGCTTCCTGGTATCATCAAGTCCAGTTTTGCATTACCGTCTCTTATTGTTAACATGACAGAGAAGAGAAGCTACATTCCTTGGGAGTGCCATATCAATTTCAACAACATATTTCTCATTGTTTTAGTAAATGAAAACTGGACAGACCTTGCTTTGCTTTGTTCAGTATCTATGCTGTTAGTAGTTGGACTGGTCATTGTTCTTCAGAGAAACAGAATCAGGAGAATACAGAGAGGGGGGGGAGGGAGAGGGAGAGGGAGAGGGAGAGGGAGAGACAGACAGACAGAGACAGAGACACAGAGAGACACAGAGAGACTGAGAGACTGAGAGACAGAGAGAAAGGGACTGAGAGAGAGACACACACATACAGAGAGAAAGAGAGACTGAGACAGACACACAAACACACACAGAGAGACTGAGAGAGAGACACAGAGAGAGAGATTGAGAGAGATAGAGAGAGAGAGACTGAGAGAGAGAGAGGGACTGAGAGAGACACATACATACAGAGAGAAAGAGAGAGAGACTGAGACAGACAGACATACACACACACACACACACACACAGAGAGAGAGAGAGAGAGAGAGAGAGAGAGAGAGTCAGAGACACAGACAGAGACAGAGACCCTGAGCCTTATTCAAGGAAACTAGCAAGCCCAAGACTTACATGGTAAGTCATCAAGCAACAGCTTAGATTTGCAGTTCAAGTCCATAGTTTTCTGGTAAAAATTCCTCCTGCCTCAAGAGATACCAGTCACTTCTCTCTTATGATTTTCAATTGACTGGATGGGTACATTCCATCCCTTTGTGGTTATAAATCTACCCAAGTGTTGGTTTCATTGAAAACTATCATTGCAGCTCTATCTAGCTTTGGTACAATTAACCACTACACAGTCTATCTACTCTAACATGCAGTCCATAGATCTCATTTCCCATCATCAACCATACCAATTTCAAAAGCCTTCATGCTATAGATTATAATTGTTCATGAACCTCCAAGTTTTATCATAGTTTTATCTTAGTACCATCTCCTGGATCCTTGCAAGTATATTAAATCTTGAATCTCTCAAGACTATTTCCATAGCAACTCACTCTCCTTTTTCTAATGTGTTCTGTCACTTTTTAAACATCAACCCTGTACATATTCTTTTGCTTTCTGGGAGTACATCCCACCTAGGTGCTGTAGATCTTTCTGGGTTTAATTCTTTCCTACCTCTAGTAAAACCCTAGCATAACACTATCAAGGTCATATTATGTTCTAATCCTGGCTGTTTGTTCTATATCTACAAAGAGTTTAGAAGGTGTTTTTGCAAGTTCAAAAGAATGTTCAGAAAAAAAATCTAGAAGTATATGTCCAAAATTTCTGATTTTGGAGATTATTAAACTCTAGTGGCCTTATCCCACACACCAGTCTTCAATTACTTCTTAATCAGAACCCTGATTCTAGCTGATCACATGTCTAATATTAGTGAAAATGTAACCTTTTTTGAGCTGGCCTGCTCTATGCTTTGCTTCTATGTTTTAATACTTGTTCTGAGTTGCAATTTCTATTTTAGAAATTCTATTTTATTTGTTTCTTTGTTATTTGTGTTTTGTCCTCTATGGAAGATCTGGAAGTCCTTTTATTTGCTACCAAGGAGACCTTGTGGTTTTCACACTTAAACTGTGATACTAATTAATCATTCCTTCCTTTCTCATTTTTCCAGAACAGTAGCTTTTCTAGCAATAGCCTCCAACTCCATAGTGTTTAAAATTAGTTCCTCTTTGTTCCTCAAATACTTGATTCACTGCATTCCACAAAGCAAGGCAAGTGGGAGCTTCAGCTAAGTCAGTGGCTTTTCTACTGAAAATCTCTCTAACCAATAGGGGAATAAACTCTTACTCTTTAATAGGGATCAGGATTATATATCATGAATTCCAATATAAAAACATGAAATTTTTCTTGGATTATGTTTTTGTACCCCTCCCAGGTGTAACAGAAGTCATGAGTTTACTTTAGATTGTTCGCTACAACTAGCTGTTGTTATTCGTATATATCCTCTATGGAAAAACGTGACTTTACCCCATGTAGTTTGTCTGTAATCTGTGACTTACCCTTGTGATTGTACACTTTACTCATGTATAAACTGTCTGAGGCTCTGAGTAAGTTGGTTATTGCTTGAGACTTTAGTTGGCCTCATTTTTAGGTTCTGTTCTCCCAAGTTCCACCACCTCTAGAGTAGTGACACTTGGCTACAAATTTAAGGTCACCCTAGACAACATGCAATCCTGTCTGAAACACATACACACACACACACATACACACACACACACACACACACACACACACACACGGTGGTGGAGAACTAATAATTAGTTCTAGATTTTTTTTTAAGTTAGCCTGTATATATAGCCCATTCTAAAGTTAAACTGGAAAACATGTAGTATAGTATCTTAAGGACAAGGAATGTCATTTATTTTAGTGCAAGCAACTGACTCAAATAAGCTCTTAGTAAATGCTGATGAATGAGGAGGATGAGGCCTACATAATCGAATATAGTGGCCATAGTTTTGTAGTTTGTGAATGTCCATAACTACAGTTACAGGGTTTCAAGCTGTGTCTATCTGCCCCCAAAACCTTTATGAGCTCCTAACTACCATAATGAGTGAAAGAAGATGACTATGGTTCATTAATGGTTGTTCTTCATCTGGGTGCCTGTATGACTCACTAACAATATACTTCTCTTCCTGGGTCTGCAGGAAGTCCAGCTGCATGATGTATGCCTTTGTGGATCTGTAGTTCTTGGAATACATAAAGATGCTTATGTCCTCTTTAAGTCTCAAAAAAGGACAAAGAACAGTTCCAAGAGCAAATTCCCTCGGGTGTCTGGACAAGAAACCATTTACCTTTTCATATTCTAGCGCTCCAAGATAAAAGACTATATTAGGCTTTCTGATGGAAGCTTCTATAATCATGATTTTGCTTCGCACTGAATATCAATATTTCTGACAACACTTTATACTAAGAGGATGAATCCACACTTTCTTATTTGGTTCTATGTGAGTCCATACCCAAGGAGTGAACTATAGAGTAAAATTTCTACATACAGCTTATGATCCTTGGATCTGATATTAAGTAAACTTGTTAGTTGTACACAGTGTATTTCTTTAATGTTATAATCCATACTCAGCCTCCAATTCTGTACTAAATTCTCTATTTTTAACTTTTCTACTTCATTTCTCAATATTCAATATGCTTTCACTATTATATACAATATTGAAAAGGGCACATAAATGATCCTTTTTGAGACAAGATCTTATTATGCAGCCTTGGCTCGTGTGCAGGTTTGTATGTAGACCCAGTTGGTGTTGAATGCACAGATAAATGCCTTCTTGTGTCTCCTAAGCATTGATATTAAAGAGGTACACCACCACTCCTGATCTAAGGCATATATTTTTTTATTAATTAAAAATATTATATGTGTATGAGTGTTTTGCCTGCACATATGTATGTACAGTCAATGAATATAATGACCATGGAGAACAGAAAAGAGCATCAAATCTCATGGAACTGGAATTACAGATGGTTATAAGCCACCACACAGATGCGGGGAACCCAAGGCCCTCTGAAAGAGCAGAAAGTTCTCTTAACAACTTATCCATTCTCCAGCCTCAATGTATATTTATTTAGATAAGCATTTGTTATCTCTTTCTTATACTTTTTTGTTCAGGGTAATAATTCTCAGTATACATAGGCTACCTACTTCTGGTTATGAGAAAATAAATCTGTAGTTCCAGTACCCAGAACCAGATAGAATCCTGGCAAATAAAGGAGAAGAGGAACAAAGCCAAACACCTGGAATGTAGGTTTCTGTCTGCAGTAGGTTAGGCGCCAAGCACATAGATCTAAAGAAGACAGATTATAAAAGGAAGACAGTAATGAGTTATAACAAATGAAGCCTGCCCTTCAGCAACTCAGTGCCAGCAGTTCAACCTCTGTTGACAGCATTTATGCTGTTGCTACATAGTAGCATATTTTCCTATGCAACACATGCACCCTTTAAATAGTCCTTCTCAATATTATGGCCTCTGTATCTACCTCTTTCACGTGTTCCCACCCAGAGATGCCCTTCGCTCTCCCCCACAATAAAACTCTTGTATTAGTTCTGTTGCACAATGTGATCTAAACAGCGCACCTTGGCCAAAATGGCCCAGACCTGCCATGGCACCTTCTACCATTTAATCCTAACTGCTATGTGCATGTGTCTCCAGACCCAGGCTATGACCTTGGAATGCCTGGTGACTATTAACAACAGAGGACAGGCAGAGGCTGCACAGCATAGAACAGCTCTGCACTGCTCTTATCTGTAGATTCTCTGTTTCTCTACTGAAGAGTGTTCCTTGCTACCATTTCTCCACTTAATCAGGTACAAACTCACTTCATAACTCTTCAAATTAATTTTGAGCCACTTACTGTGTTTGTGACTCAAAGGAACTTTTCTGTTGCCAGGCAAATGGAGGATGATGGAAGTGGTAGATTCATCTGAATCGTGAAGCAAGAAGTCTCAGTTGTTTTCAGTTGTGACTTAAAATACAGCTAGACTTGGCATCTACTTCTAAAATCTCTCTCTCTCTCTCTCTCTCTCTCTCTCTCTCTCTCTCTCTCTCTCTCTCTCTCCTCTCTCTCCATATATATGTGTGTGTGTGTGTGTGTGTGTACACATATATATGTGTATATATACATATATATTTTAACTAAGCATCATGTATGAAAATATCCACAAGGAGATGTCCTGAGCATGGGGGGACTCAACGGAAGTTTGCTGGTTTTCTTAACATATCTCCTAGGTGCTACTGAACACATATCTATCTGTTCCTCATCGTCTACAGTTAAAATTTCCTTAAATCCATGAACACTGAAACATCATCATCATCATCATTATAGAATAAAATTTCTACATACAGCTTATGATCATCATCATCAATCTAAAATGACAGAAGAGGGGCACTCACCTCAGACATGAAAAGTAATTCTGAAAACTCAGAAATAAAAAAAAATTACTATTTTTTAGGATATCTTTGAAAGAACAATGACTGTCTTAGTCAGGGTTTCTATTCCTGCACAAACATCATGACCATGAAGCAAGTTGGAGAGGAAAGGGTTTATTTGGCTTACTTCCACATTGCTGTTGATCACCATAGGAAGTCAGGACTGGAACTCAAACAGGTCAGGAAGCAGGAGCTGATGCAGAGGCCATGGAGGGATGTTCCTTACTGGCTTGCCTCCCCTGGATTGCTCAGCCTGCTCTCTTATAGAACCCAAGACTTCCAGCCCAGGGATGGCACCACCCACAAGGGGCCCTACCCCCTTGATCACTAATTGAGAAAATGCCCCACAA
>JADRCD010223395.1:47221-73870 GCA_019843815.1 Montemys delectorum
GATAGATAGATAGATAGATAGATAGATAGATAGATAGATAGATAGATGGATAGATGGATAGATGGATAGATGGATAGATGGATAGATGGATAGATGGATAGATGGATAGATGGATAGATGGATAGATGATGGATAGATGGATAGATGGATAGATTGGATAGATTGGATAGATTGGATAGATTGGATAGATTGGATAGATGGATGGATGGATGGATGGATGGATGGACGGACGGACGGACAGACAGACAGATTGATTGATAGATGATAGACAGATTTAAAATAAAACAAAGACTGTGTATTGGATATTTTTCTTGTCACTTTGATAAAATACCTTGACAAAAGCAATTTAAGAGAGTGGGATTTTGTTGTTCTTGCTATTATTGTTGTTGCTGTTGCTGCTGCTGTTTTATTGATTAGTTGGTTGGTTTTAGCTGAGTGATTTAGTTTCCCATCATGGTGGGAAAGTATTTACAGTCAGGAACCAGGGAGTGAGAAATGCTAGTGTTCAGTTAGCACTCTCCCTTTTATGCTGTCCTGGACTCAGCCCACATAATGATGCCCTTCACATTAGTCTAGGTCTTCCCACCTTGACTAAGCTAGTCAAGATAATCCTCTATAGACAATCCTAGCATCTCATCTTATTTCATTGGTAAGTCTAGATGGGTCAAGATGACAAACAAGATTAGCCATTCCACAGTGTTTGCATCTCTTCCACAGCAAGAAGAAGCACTCTTTTGTGGAATTACAGTGATTTATTCATCTAGTCAATTAACCAATCATGAAAACATTATTGACCATCTACTGTCTACAAAGATCATGGAAGAATTTCTGACTATGATGGGGAACTGGGGGGCTAATCAAATTTACAAGGATCAACCAAAGATATATTAGTTAATAATTTAAATGGCATTGCAAAAACTCCTTTGAAAGAAATTGATTAGGAATTCCATAACTGGAGACCTCAATCCAACCTGAGGGTCAGCAAATGTCATCCTCAGGATGACACACTTGCGCTGAATCCTGAAGCTGAAGAAGAAAGAACACACCAGTCAGCAAAAAGGGCAAATCCAAAGCCTTGAGAAGCACTGTTGGCCCAGGCCCACAATATGCCCCATGAGTAGCCACGTGTGGAACCCACATTGGTTAAAAAGTATTCATGCTGTGGGTCTGTAACCTCACCCCACCCTCAGTCCCACCATACCACTGAGACTTCACCACCATCATTGTTCAAACCCCTCCAACCTCTGAAGTATTTATCATATTCTTTAGCTCGTACTAAACACATCTGCCTAAAACTGGTTTTTAAAATGGTTTCTTTATATCATGTGTTTGGGCTGGCATAACAAACAACTCTAGATCAGGTTTCACAGTCCATAATGTGGGCAAGTTCATGCACCCAGTGTCAGTGAGGCAAGTTTCATTCTGAGGTCTCTTATCTTGGCTCTTGGTTATTGCATATCCCTAAATGCCCAAAACTTTAGGCTACAGTGAAAGCCCACAGAGAAAGGGCTTCTTCTACAAGATCCCCCCATACCTTCAGACATGGGTTAATAATAGCATGTCAGCAGTATTTCTGGCTGACCAACTGTAAATTGTTTTTTACTACTCAATTCTTCATTCTAATTAATATCCTATGATTGCCTAAATAAGTCAGGGAAATGTATTTATAAGCTTTTTATAAAGGATATTATAAAGATCACAAACATCTAGCCAGATCAAGGGGATAGATGGGACAAGGTAAGAAGGGGGTACTTAAAAGTTGCAATGTGCTCATAGGGAGGATCCTGGCTTTCAGAAAGTGCAATCTTGTCATTTACTGTCTAGAGTTCCCAGGGAGATTAAAATATCTTATAGTAAAGGCCTATGTGTCTCAATTCCATTGACTGGACCAATGCCTTCATTAGATATAGCTAATGTAATGTACATCATTTTGAGTACTTACTTTGAGTACTCACTTTGTTAGAGCATATGCTCCATATGCTCTGTGGCTGGATTTGCAACCCATAGCCTTACCTGTGCTTAAAAAGAGAACCTGATGCCCTTTCGGTGCTCAGTATTTTCTGGTGTTTGTAGTATGAGAGTGATGGTACACACTTTTACTCTTGGCTACAAAGGAAGCTAGGGTGGGCAATTGCTTAACCATAGCCTAGACAGCATAACAAGAACTTATGTCAGAAAACAAATAGATAAAATGATTATTGAATCATCTGAGAAATCATGATGATGTTGTCTTCCTGTTAGACTCTACTAATTTCCAAATCTGAAAAAAAGTTCATTGGACTAACTTCTTGGTGCCCATACTTACCAATACTCCCTGTCCAATCAAGACTTCAGAAACAGTCCTTTGGATTCCTAGCTAAATGCAATGATACTTAATACTCATCCTATACATCTTCCATATCTACAATGTAGATATTTGCTTTTATAATTCTTGTAGCCATTCTGAAGTGGTTGAAATATTCCACTGTCCTCATGTTACACATGAGCAAAGAAGGCAGTGAAGTAGCATCGCTGGATGTGAGCTCAATCAGGCTTCAGTCTGTGCTCCTGTAAAACCCCCAAGGAAGGGAGAAGAGCTGACATTTGACTTGGTTTCCAGTTGCCAATGATGTCATCGATCATGCATAGGTAATGATGCCTTTACAGAAATCACTGCAGAAATCAGACAGCTTCTTCACTGTCAAACTGCCAGAATTGCTAGATGGACTTTACCACATAGAAGAGGTGTGCAGTGGTATTGAAATCAGAAATTTGATTGTAATCTTGGTCAAATAAGAGTAGATCTCTGGTGATTAAAATTGGGGATTCAGAGAGTGTGAACTGGGTTTATATATTAAGATAAAAAAATAATGGAGGTGTACAGACCAAGGAGGGAAGGAAGCACTTTATGTCAGGATCAGAGTCTAAAGAGGAGAGACCAAAGACCTCACCAGTAAAGATCCCCTGAGTACCTGAGACAACAACTACTATCTACTACTACCTCCATGCCCATTAACTCAGGTGACCTTCAAAACAATGTCACTTATTCTTCAGGTGGAAGTGGACTACAGGCTGAACAAAAGCTGTTTTGGGATAAATAAAAAACATTTACATATTCACACACTACCTTTCAGGCAATGATCTAGATGCTGAGAGTAAACTAGTGAGCAAGAGAGACTTCTGTGGTTCCTCTCTTTAGTATATTGAATTTGGGGTAGGGAGAGGGAGTGGAAGAAGAATAGAAAATAAACAACTCAATTTGAAAGAATGATATCAAAAAAGTCATGAATGATATCAACAAATCAAACTAGACCAGACAGAGAAGATAGATTCTGGTATTTTGGATGGAATACCATGATATGGCCTGCTTCCCTGGGGTGGTGACATTTAAGCAAAAGCCTGAATAGAGAAAGGATTAGGATATAACACAAACCAAATTTATTTTAAATTATTCGCCTATAAGGAACAACCTTATCCAGCTTGTTTTAGAAATGCCAGCTTTGCTCATTCCAAGCTCTCTTTCCAACTAGATAATTATAGGCAATAAATAACTAAGGACCAGGCCCTTAAGAAATTGACAAGCCCTCCAGGGAAGCAGCTCTGAGCTCTGTGTTTCCCTGAATGGCTATGAGACCTGGGCAGGATAAAGGGGCTGTCTGGGCTATCAATCAGTGCAGTCTAGACAGTACTGAGTTACGCAACAGGGAGGCTGCAGGCACAGCTCACTCCTATTCTCATAAACCCTTTCTCTATTTCCCTCTAACTCATTATTATACAGTTTTCTCCTAGTGAGCCTTCAGAACAGCAGCTTGGCTATAGCACTGTGACAGGCATTCTCCCAGCCAGGGTCTCCTTACCACACCCTTGGGTTTCCAAAAGAACCTAACCAAACTGAAGAAAGGCATGACCCTGCCTCTGTTGGGGAGTAGGTCTTTTACATCTATCGATTCCATTGCAAATGTTTCTCCATCCAAAGAACCAGACCTAAAAATTAATTTGGAGTTTTCCTCTGGGAACCACATTTCTTGCTTGTTAGTTTTGCACACACCTGGATCTCTCTTGGTGCTTAGGCTACTAAGTTGGTCATTCCTTCCCATCAGGCCACAGTGAAATTCTATTACAAGAAAATTTATTCCTATTTTGTGGACTCTGCAGCTCAGGAAGGGAGTTTGATTTTCTAAATTATACACTTTTATGTTGGCTTTTCGAAAGCCATTCTTTTCCTAAATTACAGCTAATTTGTACAAGTATCCTTCTTTATTCAGTTTATTATAACATTAGCCTCAAATTGATGCCCTTTTTAGGCATAGCTGTCTGCCTTAGTAAAGTAAAAATTCTGGAGGTAGGATTGATTGCTTTTGTTTTGTTTTCTCTTACTCTCTAACACTATTTCTCTGGAAAGTGAAACATATTTATTCCAAATTTTCTATGTAGGCTGATAGGTATTTTGACATGCTGTATATTTCCTTATGGAATATCCATAAAAAGAATCTAAAAATATATTATTTCAATTAGGTATGTCAAGCCATCCAGCACAAGAAAACTCAAGGCACCCTTTCTGAAAACTGCTGGACCAGAGCTTATTCAGAAGGTAACTGGAAAGTTGGCAGGGCCTCAGCTTCTCAGGGAGGGAGGAGTAGCTCTAATGAGACACAAGAAAACAAAAACCTCACTTACAGAAATGGTAAGCCTGCTGGAGGCCGTAGGAGGGAGAATGCAACAGATGCCCTTCTTAAATTAGGTTAGTTTACAGTAGATTGCAACTCCAGGTTGCCTTAATGTGAATGAGTCTTGACATAATCCCTGGAACTTGGAAACTCAGTCTGTTATTGAGCAGTTGCTCTGCCATGGCATCTGCATATTTTGGACACAGACAACGTACACCTTCTGCAAGTTCCTCATTCAAAATTGACATGATAGTTGCCAGGTGTATAATTTACAGCCCTCTCTGGATGTTTGGGGTGGCAGGAGATTGGACTATGACGGGAATGTGACATGTCAGTAACTGTTCTGGATTATCTCTCCCCTTAGCTAGATAAATGAACACCAAATGCTTGAATTTAAAAAAAAAATCAGTAGTGAAATATGAGCAATATTAATGTAGTTCAGGAAGAGAAAGGAGGCCTTTGTATTCTCAGAGCAGGAACTCTATGAATCATACTTCATCATCATTAAATCTGACTTTTTAGAACAGTCTGTGTGGGATAGATCTGACTGACCCAAGCTTCTACTTCATTCCCCATTTATCCTGCCAGCTGTTTGGCTCAAAGGCAGATTTGCTGAACCTTGGTACGATTGACATCTTGTTCCTGATACTTCCTGGGAAGGAGAGAGCTGTTCTGTGCACCAAAGAATGTTTGGAAGCAGCCCTGGCCTCCAGCTACTTGATACCAGCAGATATTTCAAGGTGTCTTCCAGGATGGGAAGACTAAGTGGTACTTGCTGAAGAACCACTCTTACCAGAATTTTGGAAAAGTGATTCCACAGTTTCCTATGGCAAGTCATATGAGGAGCCGCAAACCTTTGTATCCCATTGACACCGTCCAGATTAGAGCTGTCTTAATCATTAAGAAACAGTACCCAGGTTTTCCTCCTCTTGATAATGAAACTGCCAATGAGACACAATTCTTGCCCATAAATAATGTATGATTATAATGTCACAAAACCCTGCTTATTAGCAACATGATAAAAATAATGTGTTACGTGCATGAGTTGAAACTATCTTTGTGATTAGACATCTCACAGTTCTTCCAACTAAGAGAGAGCCCATCTAGTACTTAATTTCCTATTATCTAGTCAATCATAGCAAAAGCAAAGCATTCCACAAGGCAAGTGATAGTAGTTCAATTACAAAATCTACCTGAGAGCATGAAAATAGTGAGGTCCGTGAACGACAAGAGGTAGACGTGCTTTAACGCTCAAGAGAATAGGGAGGTCAAATGACCAAGTGGTGTTGTAAATTGAAAAAAAAAAAACTGTGTCAAAAATCAATATAGTTAGTTGAATATATGAGGAGTGAATTTTAGTAATCTTTCTTCCCATTTCTTTTGTATATACATATGCATACAAACACGTGAGTACCCAACACTTACTTGATAACATATTTTAACAAGAATTTGGATACCATTTTTTCTTTAGGATTTATTATTATAGATAAGTACACTGTTGCTGTCTTCAGACACACCAGAAGAGGGGAATCAGATCTCATTACGTGTGGTTGTGAACCACCATGTGGTTGCTGAGATTTGAACTCAGGACCTTCGGAAGAGGAATCAGTGCTCTTACCCACTGAGCCATCTCATCAGTGCCTGGATTCCATTTTACCCTACGACAACTACCCTATAGCCCCAGGCCCTCATCAGTGGAGCTCATCTTCTAGAAGCTACTATTTTTCTAGTGTGTATATAATTGATTTTTATAATGTTTAATGTATCAGGAGTTCCTTTCTAAAATTTTATTTTATACTCATGAAGTATAGAACCTTCCTTGGAGGAGAGTTCTTCTCTTACACCCTGCCATGACCTGGATGTGGTTTACCTCTGGTGATCTTGATGTCAGAGATCTGATGCTAAGCATTGCATTGTGGGGGTGGTAAGGTACAGTTTGGTGAGAGATCCATCAGTAACTGTAGCTACCATCTTGAAAAGGAATAGTGGTTTTCTGAAGTTGAGTTCCTCTGTGAACATTGTTGTAAAATCTTGACCCTGAGCACCAAATATTTCTCTCTGGCCTTCTATCTGAAAAGGTATCTGCTTCTCCAAAACACTCTCACTATAATAATTCTCCATGTGGTAACACAGATAAAGGGCTTCCATTTGGACTCTCAGTATCCAAAATTTTATAATTATCCTCCATAGAATATAGTATCATAGCAATAAAATGTTAACTAACACAGAGAGGCCTATTAGATTCCTCAGTACACAGCACTGTCGGATAATAACAGCAAAAACCTGCATTTTTATAGAACTGCTCAATGTAGGACTTTCCAATGTATTATATCAAATGATTCTCTCAGGTACAAATGCCCTCATGTAACAACTAGAAACTAAAGCTGAATTTGTTTTCAGGGCCATCTGGGAAGAAGATTAAACACTTCTCTGATTTCTATTTCCATCAGAAAACACTTCAATGACCTAAAAAAAAAATTTTTAATATAAAAGAGATTCATTGGTTGCTAAAACTGTTCAGTGCTGTCAGGTTAAATGTTTTGTCTGAATGATAGAAGATGATATTTTTTAATTAAGAAATGAAACACACTTTATGACATTTAGCATTGATAGGTTTTTCTATTTTAAACGTAAAGTGTTTCATGAAGATAAGCTTTGAAAATAGTAACCCTAAGTATCCCTATAGCACACAGCACACACGGCAGTAGATTTCACCCTATCCCCTGTACTCCATTTTCCAGCCTACGACTCTGCTTGCATTCCTGGAGGCCACTCTGTACCAGGGATCATAGACCAAACTGGTTTTAGGGACCCAAGATGCAAGATTAGCACCTAAAATCCCAGAGACCACACAGGCCACAAAAAAACCTATCCAACAAAGATAAACTCAGAAATCAGCACCTAAAACCATAATAACAACAAAACCTAAATGGCTAATGGCCAGCATAAGAACACAATCAACAAGAGATAGGGCAATATTACACCATCAAAGCCCAGCTATCCTATTACAGCAAGCACTGGACATCCTAACACAGATGAAATATAAGAAAATAACTTTGAATCCAATCTTATGAAGATGATATTCCTTAAAGAAACATAGGAAAACACAGTTGAACAGGTGAAGGAAATGAATAAAATTGTTCAAGACCTGAAAATGTGAATAGAAGCAATAAAGAAAACACAAACTGAAAGAATCTTGGAGATGGAAAACCTAGGCAAAAGAGCAGAAACTGCAGACACAGACACAACCATGACCAACAGAATACAAGAGGTGGAGGAGAGAAGCTCAGGTGAAGAAGCTACGATGAAAGAAATTGATACATTCCTCAAAGAAAACGTTAAATCTAAAAAGTTTCTGACACAAACATCCAGAAAATCTGGGACAATGTAAAAAGACCAAACCTAATAATACTAGGAATAGAAGGAGGAGAAGATTACCATCTCACAGAACCCAGAAGATATTTTCAAAAAAATCATAGAAGAAAATCTCCCTAACCTAAAGAAAGAGATGCCTATAAATGGACAAGAAGCTTACAGAGCACCAAATAGATTGGACCAAACAAGGAAATATTCCTGACACATAATATTGTAGCAAAACACTAAATGTATAAAACAAATAAAGAATAGTAAAAGCCACAAGAGACCTATTAAAATTGCATACAATTTCTCAGCAGAAACACTAAATGTCAGCCCAGACTACTATACCTAACAAAACTTCAATCATCATAAATAGAGAAAACAATATATTCCAAGACAAAATCAAATTTAAATACTATCCACAAGTCTAACCCTACAGAAAATATTAGAAGGAAAACTCTAACCCAAAGAAGCTGACTACACCCAACAAAACAGAGGAAATAAATAATTTAACTTCAGACAAAACAAAAGAAGGGAAACACATGCACATGTACAAGCACACACACACACACACACACACACACACACTCACACTACCAACATGAACATCCTAATAACAGTAATTACAATCATTGGTTTTTAATATCTCTCAATATCAATGGACTTAATTCCCCAGTTTAAAAGAAAAAACACAGATTATCAGAATTGATGCAAAAACAGGATCCACCATTCTCCTGTATACGAGAAACACACTTAAAAATCAAAGTCAGCCATTACCTCAGAGTAAAGGGCTAGAAAAACATTTTCTGAGCAAATGAACTCAAGAAGCAAGCTGGAGTATTGCTTCTTGCCATTCTAATATCTAATAAAATAGATTTCCAACAAAAATTAATCAAAAGATATGGAGGAGGACACTTCATACAACTTAATAGAAAAATCCACCAAGATGACATCTCAGTTCTAAATATATTTGCCTCAAATGTAAGGGCACCCACATTTGTAAAAGAAACACTACTAAATCTTAAATTACACATTGAACTCCACACATTAATAATGGGAAACTTCAGGACCCCACTCTCACCAATGGACAGGTCATCTAGACTGAAACTAAATAGAGAAATAATGGATAAACAAATGTTATACTCAAATGGACCTAACAAATATCTACAGAAAATTTCACCCAAACAGGAAAAAAATATTCATTCTTCTCATTACCTCAAAGAACTTTCTTCAAAATTGACAGATATAAGAAAATTAAAACAACTCCTGTATCTTACACCACAGATTAAAGTTGGACTTCAACAACAGAAACAACAGATAGCCCACAAACTCATGGAAACTGAACAACTCCTTACTCAGTGACCACTGGGTCAAGGAAGAAACAAGGGAAAGAAGGGAAAAAGGAAAGGAAGAAAGAAAGAAAAAAAGAAAGGAAGGAAGGAAGGAAGGAAGGAAGGAAGGAAGGAAGGAAGAGAAAAGAAAGAAAGAAAAAAAGAAAGGAGAAAGTTAGACTTTCTAGAATTTAGTGAAAATGAATACAAAACATACCCAAACTTATGAGACACCGTGAAAGTAGTGCTAAGAAGAAAGTTCATAACACTGAGGGTCTTCATAAAGAAATTGGAGAGATCTCATACTAGCAACTTTACAGCACACCTGAAAGCTCTAGAAAAAAAGAGAAGTAAACATAGCCAAGAGAGTAGATGGCAAGAAATAATCACTCATGGCTAAAATCAGTAAAATTAGAAACAAAGAAAACAATACAAAGAATTAAGGAAACAAAAAGTTGGTTCTTTGATAAAAATCAACAAGATAGGCAAACCCTTAGCCAACCTAATTAAAAAGCAGAGATAGAATATCCAAATTAACAAAATCAGAAATTAAAAGGGGACATAACAACAGACACAGAGGAAATCCAAAGAATCATTAGGTCTTTCTTCAAAAAAAAAAAAAAAAACCTGTACTCCACAAACTTGAAAAATCTAAACAAAATGGGTGATTTTTCTTGATACCAATTACCAAAGCTATATCAAGATCAGAAAAACGATCTAAACAGACCTATAACCCTTATGGAAATAGAAGCATTCAATAAAGTCTCCAACAACAAGCCCAGGGCTTGATGGTTTGAGTGCAGAATTCTACCAGATCTTCAAAAGAATTAATACCAATACTCCTCAAACTGTATCAGAAAATAGAAACAAAAGGAACAGAGTCAAATTCATTTTTATGAGACCACAGTCATGCTAATAACTAAACCACACAAAGACTAAATCAAGAAAGAGAATTTCAGACCAATCTCCTTTATGAACATTGATGCAAAAATACTCAATAAAATACTCACAAACTGAATCCAAGAACACATCAAAAACATAATCTACCATGACCAAGCAGGCTTCATCACAGCAATGCAGGGATGGTTCAACACATGAAAATTCAACAATATAATCCACCATATAAACTGAAACAAACAAACAAACAAACAAAAATGTGATCATTTCATTAGATGCTGAAAAGGCCTTTGACAAAATCCAGCACCCCTTTATGAAAAAGTCTTGGAAAGAAAGATCAAGGATATGAGGCACATACCTAAACATAATAAAGGAAATACATAACAAACTAATAACCAACATCAATTAAATGGAGAGAAACCTAAAGGAATTCCGTTAAAATTAGAGACAAGACAAAGCTGTCTACTCTCTTCATACCTATTCAGTATACTTGAAGTTTTAGCTAGGGTAAGACCTTAGACCCACAATTTGTCCTGGCTACAAGTTGTGTAGGGGTAAAAATTGAAGCAGAATTTTAGAAAAGGGCCAACCAATGGCTGGCCCAGCTTGAGACCTATACCATGATAGAGCCAACCCTTTCACTATTAATGATATTCTGCTATACTTGCAAACAGAGCTTGTCATCAGAGAGGTTTCACCCAGCAACTGATAGAAACCGTTGCAGAGACCCACAGCCAAACATTCAGTAGAGCTTGGGGACTTGTGTAAAAGATGAGGAGGAAGTATTGAAGGAACCAGAGGGGTCACTACAAGAAATCCTGCAGAATCAACTAACTTGATCCCACAGGGACTCAAAGAGACTGAACTGTCAACCAGAGAACATGCATAGAAAGGACCTACATACTCTGAAAATATGTAACAGTTATACAGCTGTGTCTTCATGTGAGACTCCTTAACAGTTGGAACAAGGGTTGTCTTTGACTACATTGATTGCCTTTTGATCCATTTCCCATAACTGGGCAGCCTTGTCTAGGCTCAAGAGAAGAAGATGTGTTTCTTGTATTTTGATACATATATATGCATATATATATATATATATACATATCATAGTAAAATCAGATTGACATGAACACTCTAAGTATTAAGAGAAATCATAAGTAATCATAAGTAAATATCTAAGTATTAAGAGAAATCATAAGTAATCATAAGTAAGAGAGCAGATGCCATTTGGCTAGAAAAGAAATTGGTTTCCACAATTAGCTTTTGTAATAATAGGACAATTACAAACTGTGGCATATCTAGCTATTGACTAGTACCAGTTCATAGAATCACTTCTTTTTATCCTTCCTATAAAAAAACTTCCTAAATAATTCCTTTGAGCAGCAACCCCTGGTCAGTATTGATAACCTCAACTGAAATACTACAGATGTTCTTCCCTTAGGATGGACATAACAGGGGCAGGATTTCTAGATATGCTTAGGCAAGCGTGAGCACCAGAGTCTCATGGCCACACATCATGCTTACAACAATCCATGTATCCTAAGACACATATTTAGTGCTTAGTTATATAGTAACATTGAGAGTCACAGAGAAAGACATCTTCTATCAGGTAATGAAGAGAGGTCATAACAAGACAATTTTAATTCATTCAACATCCAGCACATAGTCAACAAGAAAAAAAGATTCATGCAGTGTCCACCAGCTATTCTACAATAATATGTAGTCTGACCAAAAAGAATTGTCCAAGTGGGTCAAGCTTTTATAGTCACTATGCACCAATTATCTCTGCATATTATCTCCTTTATCTCTTATTACAATAACAAGAATCCAGATTTGTCTATAGCCTTAGCTCCTAAAGCTGAAGGGAGAACATGAACTCTTTTATGTCTTTAGGGTATCATTAAGGATACAGCAATAATAACCCACTAACTGGCTCCTCGTGCCAGGGGAAAATTAATCTACCTCTTTAGGTGTCTGGCACAAAACCATGAGTTCAGACGAGACAACAACAGAGCCTAATAATAATGATGGAACATAAAATGGTGACAAACGTTATTCTGATCTATGCAATGAGTTACAGGGAAAAATAACCTTGATGTTTGTGGGATGCAGCTAAGGTTTCATTTCCAGTATGAAGTTTTTGCAGCACCTAGTCAAGCTGGAGTACACATTTGGTTTGGTATTTGCTTCTCTCTGTGTCAAGTTCCAAAAAAAAAAAAAAAAAAAATGGAGCTAAATTCTATGGAATAGTGTGTGTGTGTGTGTGTGTGTGTGTGTGTGTGTAATATGTTAACTACAATACTGTTTAAAGACTTGGGACTTTCAAGAAAGCAACCAACTCTTCCTGAACCACCAACCAAGGAGCATGCATGAGCTAGACCTAGGCCCCCAGCATATTTGTAACAGATGACCAGCTTAGTCTTCATGAGGATTCCCCGAACAACTAGAGCAGGGGTTGTCCCTGACTCTGCTGCCCATTTGTAGATACTGTTCCTTTAACTGGGCTGCCTTTTCTGGCCTCTGTGGGAGAGGATATGCCTAGTCCTGCAGTGACTTGATGTGCAAGAGTGGGTTAATACAGGGTTTGGGGGTTAGGATACCCCCCTTCTCAAAGGAGAAGGGGAAGGGATAGGGAGAAGTGTTGTATGAGAGGGGAGTAGGAGGAGGGGGAGCTGTGATCAGGATGAACAGTGAATAAATTAAATAAATTTATGGAAAAAAAAAAGAAAGAAATCAGCCCCCACCCCTGAGTAAAGGCATTGGAATTTAGACATTACTTAGAGACTGCAGGAGAAGGTCTTTCTGAAGGTGTGGAGAATAATTTCTTAGCAAATATTTTAAATACAACAAATGTAAAACATCCATGTCTTCCATAGGGACTACTTGTCATTCTATCCAGTCCATATTATTTCTCGGAGCCATGAGAATTCCTAGATTGACAAGATCTACCCAAACCCAGATTGTATGATGGAACTCAGTATTGGAAATGATTTTTGTGTGTGTGTGTGCCAACCTCTTAAACCTAGATGGCAACATTCCATTCTGCCTAGAAAACCTCTTTTGAAGACTGTGGGTTCATTGCTCTAATATTTTAAAATCATACCACTTTTGGGTTATGAAGGACATGGGTTATGAGGACATTTTCTCCCAGTCTCGATACCATTATATCAGATGAACAATTGAGAGATTTTTCAATTTAGCTTATAAATACTATTAAAATAGAGAATTATATCCTTTGTTTTTTTAACTAAGAGAATATAAAGAATTTCTTCAACCAAAAGAAGGATCCTCCTTACTTACTTTGTAATCATTACTGCAGCAATCTAAATTTTCTCTTTCTTTTGAGACTACCTTACATCTCAAGATAAAACACTCACCAATCACATGTATATGGAACAATCTCTAAGGCAACTTTAATTTTTATGCTATCTTTTCAAAATAGTTTGTTTCTATAAATGTCAAGGCAAGAAAATAACATTCATTTAAAATACATTCCACTGTGATTTGGCCTTTCTTGAAACAAAGGAAGGCTTGATGAGTGCCTGAGATTCCCTGTCATGAAGCTTGTCCTATCCCTCTTCAGTTTTAACCTCTGCACTCTTGACACACCCAGAAAACAGGAGCCAGACAAGAGGAAAACACAGAACAAGTGCTCTAAAAGCTGAGCCTATCACCAAGTACTCCATCTCTTTTATTGTACATTATTATAGCAACTGAAAGGCTCTGCGGAGCCTCACACAACTCAAGCTACTTTTTAACAAGTTTGGAGAGTCACAAGGTTATTTGAAGAATCTTTGACAGATTTTTATGGAGAATAAAAGACTCCATGATACCTCTAATACTACTTTCAATCTAGACATCCGTATAAGAGTTACCATTTCTGTTCTAAAGATTGCTTATATAGGAACCTCAAGAAATAGTGCCTCCAAAGCGTTTCTCCCATCCTCACTACCATATATGCCTCCTGCCTGTATCCGGCATATCCTCCTGCCTCAGATAGCACACACTCTCCCAATGCTCTTGTGCTGAACTTGTTCCTGTCTTCATCAGCTATCTGTGAAAATTCTCATGCTTTCTACAAACACAGTGGAATAGTTGGAATGCATAACTTCCCTTTAAAAATTAAAAACCTCTTCTAAGGTTACACAAGGTTTCCTAAACATGGTTTGGTAAGAGCCCAAACCACAAGCACATACAAAGAAAAAAAATTAAGAAAACCACAGTTTCAACAATGAGAATAAATTATATATGTATATATGACAAATATGCATAGAGATTAAAAGTTAAAAGCATGCCACTTTGCTGTCCCTTGGATCCCATGCTCAGATGAGATAAAGAGCATATTGGCTTCAGTAGCCATGCCTAGAACCAAGACTAATCAGGCCCTAAGGTTTATTCTAATTCTCCTGTGCCCTAGGGGAGAAAATGTAGCCAAATATCATGCAGCTTTTAGGGTATGTCCCTGTTGACATGGAAAGTAAAAATATGTATGTAGTGAGGAAAGGATAGGGAGTAGATATACAAGAAAGAAACAGGGAGGGAAGTGAGGAAGAAAAGAGGGAAGGAAAGAAGAAAGGAAATCTTATCAAATCTTATCAAATCTTTTCCATGAAATGATGCACTCAATACTCTTATATAATAAAATCATTGTCTTCTACTAGTCCTAAATATTTTTCTTATATTTTCTTTGTTATGTAAATTAATGAATTCTGGAGATCTTCCTGAATTAGTGCAATTTTTGCAACACTTGTACTTGGTAGGAAAAGATTTTTCATATCAAACAATATAGCCTTAAGTTTATATATCTAGATATGATGTTCCTTCTGTACATTGCTAACCAGCTGGAAAATCAGTAATTATAAATAATAAGACTATTAAATAAAGTATAATTATGCTTTAAAATATGTTAAACTTCAGCTTTGCTTAAGTGAATTTTTGCATATGATATTCATTAGTTATTAGTTTTTTATTAGTCTTTTAAGACTAAGTAGTAAGTATAGTCACAATTATATAAAATCTATCATGTAAAAATTATAGTTTTTAATTTGTTGTTATGAATATAAAAATCAAAAGCATTGGAACAAAAGAGTTTATGAACTAAGATGGTTTATGTATGACCAGCACACATACCAGGAGCAGGTCTGTTCTTTGTCTTTAGTCAAGAACTCCCAGTATTGTATTGAATTCTCCAGTCCGTGGGGGAAATCTTGCCAGTTCTACTCTCCGTATTACTACTTTATCAACTCCTTGGATTCAAAGACAGACATGAATAGGTGATCTTCTTTTTGTTCAGGCTCACCAACAATCAAAGGCATAAGGATGAAGCACTGTAACCAGTAAATTTGTAATAAATTATTAAAATCTACTGCAGGGTATGTGTCCAAATACCAACAACTCTAACCTGCTCTTCTGTCAGTATTTTTTGATCCAGCTGAAAACTATGAAAGGTTATTTACATTGTAGTTTGCAATATATATTCCATGGGTTATGAAAAAAATAAGAAAGTCATTTCCACCAATGGGAAAAAAATAAAGAAGAAAAGGAAGAATAAAAATTACTCACACAGACAAAAACAGCTTGTTGAGAGTTTCTGGAACATTACTCTTTTAGTTATTAATTCTTTGAGCATTTTATAAAATGTATTTTTATTATATTCACCTCGACTGCTCCTCTTAACTCCTCCCAGATCAATTCTCACCTCCATACTGCCTTTAACTTCATGTATTTTGTTTTTAGTTTAACACTTTATCTGCCTCAATTTATGTTGCCCATAAATACCTCAGTTTGGGGCTCTGCACTGGAGCATGGCCAACTTTCTAAGAGCCATATCATTAAATGAAGCTGACTTTCCCTTGATCAGAAGCAAAGAGCAACCCTCAGCCCCTCAGTTGTGGGTGGGGACTTTTGGACCCCTTCTCTTGCCTGCTAGCATCTTGTCTGACTTTATACTGACCTTTCAGTACCCATTCGTTTTAGATCTTTGCTTTCTGGATTAAACCTACAAAACTAAAGAGATCTTTGATCATTGTTTGGAATAAACACTGTTTTACATCATTGTTTTAAGACTCTAGGGTCCTAGCTTGTGGGGAAGACTCATAAGTCATGTTTTAAGTCTACAAAGATCTTAATATATGCAATGCATATATAAGCTGCTCTGTAGTTAATGTTGTGCAATTGACATAGTCTAGAGTCTAAGAGAAGGGCTTCTGAGAGTGCCTGTGGAGGAGTCAGGTTAATGATACTAGTTGATGTGATAAGACCTAGCCATTATGGTATCACCATTTCCTAAACTTATACTTCTGTACTACACTAACTGAACATGCGTGTATGAGCTCATTGCTCTCTGCTCTTGACTGTGTATGCAGCTTCCTCAATTTCCTGCTATCTTGACTTTTTTCTCCCAGTGTGAGACTGGAGCCTGAAATTGTGAGCCAACTAGACCTTTTCTCCCTGTGCTGTTTTTGTTAGGATATTTTTACTACAGCAACAAGAAAAGAAACTAAGACAGCTGCTATTAATAATAATTTGCCATGATTAAGGAAAAAATTAGGTAGTCCTTTGACTGTCAGGTTGTTATCCTAATGAAAAGCTGTCAGGATAATTTTATTTTACTCTGAAGTGTCTCCATCAATTAACTTTGGCTGATTACTAGAACATTAACCTTGGTTGTCTTTCAAATCTGCTATTCCCAGAATGGCATGTAAATACAAATACGGTATCAAATATCTTACTGTTTAAAGTTGATCTAGTGTTTTTTCCCTTTATGCCTTGTAAATAAAAATGAAAGTCTTAATCATGAAAAACATATTAAATGTTTTCTGTAACCAAATAGGTATAGCAGAAAAAAATGAAATAAGACTTAAATTTTATAAAATATAAAGACTCTATTTGAGTTTTTAATACCTATGGATTTGCTATATGATAATGTGAAGCTATAAAATAATTGATCCAATAAAATTATAACCTTTCTTGGTTTGGTTTTGACTTATTACATCATAGTGATGAAGCCAAGAATCCTGTGAATGCTGACATGTGTTCTATCATTGAACTACATTTCTACAGTTGCATTGCTATAGCAGAAAAGAATACTTAAAATACCTCCTTGACAAGACAGTCAAACACAGCCTCAGGAAGGGGAGCTAGACCAGCATAATTCCTCACTATATTCTAAATCTTATTCTTATATCCACAGTTAAATGTAGCTATCCCTCCCCATCAAAGAAGCTTCTCTTTGCAGTAATAGAAACCCACAACTGGATACAATGCAAAGATAAACAGAACATGGGAATCCCAGTACCAACCAGTACATCTATATTATGCCTCTTACATCTGAAGCTCAAGGAGCATCATGGAAAGGGGGGAGCAGAAAGATTGTAAAGAGCCAGAATACCAGAAAGTCTACTGTGAGACTATCTCCCCTAGAAATGGCTGCATAAACAAGGGTAGCACAGTGGTAATATCAATGGATATGTTAATAACTTAGAAGATGGAAAAATCTCATGGGGTCCCACCCCTAGACAAATAATTACAGGCAACCAGTGACCTCTGAGAATGACAATTAGCATCTCTTAGGTCTTAGGGATGAGACTTTGGGAGGGGGGTGTTCATTGCATAGTCATCATCCCTGAGACTATATATGTATGAACCACAAAAATGGACTTAACAAGTTGTTGAGTATATATCGTTGTATACACACACACACACACACACACACACACACACACACACCAATAATAATCAAAGAAAAGGGGGTTATCAACTTGAAAGTGGAAGGAGTGCAGGAGGGGGTCTAAGGGAGGGTGGCTGGAAGAGGAGGAAGAGAGGACAAGAAGATGGAAAAGCAATGCAAGTCTCCTTCAGTTAAAAATCATATTGATTTTTTTTTGTTTGTTTGAGAGAGAGGAGTATCTGTACATGGATATACAGAGACTGTGGGAACTCTAAAATAGAAGAACATGATCAGTTGATATTTATATATTTCATGGTGTTCCACCCCTGGACAAAAACCTAATCACTACTGGGAGAGGAAAAAGTAGCATTTGCTAGGAGTCAGCAACTGCTGCTTCTGGGATGCTGAGCTTGGGAAGGGTGCGGAGGCATCTGTTGGGTGATGATGAGCTCTTGTTATTTATTCTCTCATTGGTTTTGGTGTAGCTGTTCACTAATTAACCTCCTCCATCTCTCTTCTCTGTCCTCCAACCTTTATAATTAAACATAAAATCCTTTGGAATTTTTTCTCTTTGTAATGATAAGGAAAAAAAGCTAGGAAAGTAAGTTGATAATCTCCAGGAAGAAGGGATTTGACAGGGAAGGGCCCTCGGAACTCATCATTCAATGAACTAATAATTGTTATGTTGTTTATGTTTGGGGTGTTTGCTTCGTAGTCATTTTTGGAAGTCACAACGTGATGATATATGCTTATAATCCCAGAACTTGGGAGGCTAAGGCAGAAGAATATTAGCAAATGGAAACCCAGCCTGTACTACATAGCAAGAACCTATCTCAAAAACAAAAGCTTAATAAAGTCACTATGTGTACTTTATACGCTGCTTTGTGGTTTTCATCATGAATAAAATGGGAGGAAGAGAGGAAGAAAGGAAGAAAGGACTAATGGCTGTTGTTGGCAGTTGCCTTTTTCACTGAGCTCTTACCTTGGGCTTCATGTCACTGTTGCTTACATTTTAGAAAGTTATTTGAACTATTATTCATACTATCTCTCTTTAAATTTCTCAGAGACCTGTATTTCTTAAAAACAAAGCAAAAAATATCATTTAAAATACATCAGCCATTCCTGGAAACTCATCCAAATACCTTTTAAATAATCATCGGTTCCTTTGAAAAACTTATCTTCAAAGTCTCCTCTGAAGCTCTGAATTTTGTTTTCCTTCTGTTGCAAAGCCGGTCACTCTGCATAGCAACTGTATTTTACTACAAATGCATGCCCTGTGCTGTTGCTAGAAGCCACCTGCCCATTGTGTGCATGGCATGAGTGCTGTTGAGGATTATCTACCTGAGGTGTTAGCTCTAGTTTATGAACAGTTTATGTGGTATAAAAATCAGTGTGGTCAAATTCTATTTGCCATCCTGACAGTTCTGCAACCTTATGCAGGTCTATTCACTTGTGTGAAACCTCAGCTCCACCTTGTAAAGCTGATGGCAAAATACAAAGTAAGACTCACATCTTCACTTCTTTATCTGTGGCTGCAAAGAATACTAGGATGAAAGTCACTTAAGGGAGAAGAGAGTTATTTTAGTTCATAGTACCAGGAACTACGGGGGTGGAAAAGTTGAGGCAACAGGAGCATGAAGCAACTGGCCACAAGTAACCCACTATGCATGATGACAGAGCTCAGCTCACATTCTCCTCTCCATACAGTCCAGTAGCCCCTGTGTGGGGAATGGGTCTGCCCATAGTTTTAAGATGGTTTTTCCCATATCAATAAATGTATTCAAGACAATCTTACAGATGTTCCTAGAAGCTAACCTCAATGTAGACAAAACTGATTTTTTTAAAATCTAAATTATATAAGTAGTTTAACACAGTAAGAATTCAGTTTTTGCTTGAGAACAACAGCATAAAATTATTTCTTGGATAGTGTACAATCCTCTCTATAGTTTTCACATAATTTTTCAAAGTCTCATGGCCCAGGGTCCAAAATTTTTCAAGTTATTTACTTCTCCCCTACCTGAGGAAAGTAGTGAAAGAGAAGCAATGTATTTGGAAAAACAGACACACATGCACACACATACACACACACACACACACACACATACACACACACACACACATACACACACACTCTCCCTTCTCAGAAAGGTCAAAATGGGAACCAAAGGAATCTGTGTTCCATTTTCCTAATTGCATCCCTGAGCTACTGTCATGATGAGTGCACTACAGTGGGTCAGTGCCTCTCCTCCACACTGACTCTGCCCTGGAGAACTAGCCTGATAGTCTCAGAAATGATTCCTTTTTTCAGTGTATTTCCTGTTTTTCATAGTTTTTCTATGAGGCTTGAACATTTGATGACTTGGCCGGGCTCTTTGTTTCTTTGTCATAATTATTCTCTCACAATCTTACCAGATCTGGGTCCACCCACTCCCCACTGGGTCTCTGTACCTGTGTTCAGAAGCTAAAACATTCTAGGTCTGGGTTAACAGATGGAGGTTGGAAGATGAAGCCTCTAAGGTTTGCAGAAGATGAGAGAGTATGAAGGCTAGAAGCCTCTAGGTCTAGTCCAAAAGAGAGTTAGATACAAATGCTCTAGACTCAGTCCAAGCCCTGTATTCACACAGCTTGGGTATGGCTCTCATCTCACACCTCCATCTGAGGAAACCAAAGCAACATTTACATGTACGGGAGACTCAGAGAATCCCCTCACTACTAGACTGACAGCTACAGAGAGAAAATGGTTGCAGGCTTAGTGAATGGAGATAGGCTGTTAAGCTCATGAAGAGACTAGGACTCAGACTGAGAAGATTGGAAGGGATCTATAGCTATTAAAAATGTGGAGAAAGTGGTCATCCCTGGCATACACATACAAATAACACTGAATGGACTCAGTGGGTATCTATCTATGCATTTATGTGTGAGTGTATATGTGTGTGAGAGAGAAACAATAACAAAGAAGAGGTGCTAGTTTAGAAGAGAGATTGTGGGGAGACGGATGGATGTGGGAGGAGTTGGAGGAAGGCTACAGAATAGGGAGATGATGCAACTATATTTTAATTTCAAAAGGAAACAAAGAAATTTTAGTTAGTGGGAAGAGGTTCTTCAGTGGAACAAAATTAAGTTTATTTGTTTATTTGCACTTTTTAAAGTGACAAGAAAACTGGGATCTACAGAAGCAGCCCACCAATATGAATGGACAAGGAGAACACCAGTTTCACAGACATATAAAAAAGCAATAGAAGACAAACTTGATAAAGTAAAAAGGGCTCTGGTTTTGGGTAACCTTAATGCCAGATAGAATAGATGTTGAATAGAAACTCATATATTTCACAGTATCATGGGAGCAATAACATAGGCTCTACGGAAAGGCAGTCAATTATAGACCTGAAGCTTGACTCTGCCCACACCAAGCTGTATGATTTCATACAAGTGACTAGACCTACACAAGTCTTTTCTTTGTTCTTACAAGGCGGTTGGTCCTACTTATCACATAAGCTTTAGTAGATTCAATTAAATAATTCATGCAAAGAGTTCAGTGTGGGAGATTTGTGGTATTAAGCAGTATCTCTATTATAATACAATCCCTGTTGTAGAGCTAGGGTAGTAGTAGAAGGAACAATGGTTGCCAAGAGGGAAGGAAGGGAGGGAGGGAGGGAGGGAGGGAGAGAAAGAGAGAGTGAGCAAGCTGTAAGAACACAGACATTTTAGGGTAGAAGGACTATTATTCTGTATGACACTATAATTGTGGATACATGACATTAGTAAAATAAAAGTAAAGCCCTTTTTAAAAAAAATGTGTTGAGGTTGAAGAGATGGCTCAACAGTTAAGAGCACTTGCTACTTTGTGAAAAACCTGGGTTTGATTCCCAACACCCACATGGTATTTCATTCACACTACCCATTACTCCAGTTCCAGAGGATCTGAAGCTGTCTCCTGACTTTTGAGGGCACTGGGCATATATGGGGTATACATATATGCACATAAACAAAACATTAGTAAATATAAATAAAGATAAAAAACTAAATGTAGGTTTTCCTTAAAGTTACCATTTCTGATGCTCACTTACATGGTTGATGGAGGTGAGAGGCAGCAGCCAGCATCCTCATAATTGTCTACAGCTTGGTCTTCAGCTATGATGCCACTATAGGAATGCTTCTCCTGACATTTCTGAAAGTATCTAAGTTGGCACAATTTCCAACTGATCACTGCCCCAGTTCAATCTCATAAAAATAGCAAAACTCCTTCACAGACTTCAAGAAGTAATTTCCTCCCTACATCCTATCCACTCTAAAGCAACCTAGTATTTTTTTTCAATACTA
This sequence comes from Montemys delectorum, assembly GCA_019843815.1. Classification (NCBI taxonomy): domain Eukaryota; kingdom Metazoa; phylum Chordata; class Mammalia; order Rodentia; family Muridae; genus Montemys; species Montemys delectorum. The sequence goes on from JADRCD010223395.1 coordinate 69,442, forward strand.
GTGAAAAGTGATACAATGTGTTTCTTTCACATGTTAACTTTGTTTTTGTATTGATGTTATTTGCCCTGAAGTCCTTTAGATCAGACTTCTATGTGAACATAATTTAAATTCAGATTATATCATTCTGGATGAAAGAAGAATATTACTCAACGATGTAAAGGGAAAATAGTGCACATAGTTGTGCAATATTAAGAAAATTTCAATTGTTGGAATAAGGAAGGGTTAGGGTTAGAGTCTGTGAGGACTCTGCAGGAATAAGGAAAGGTTAGGGTCAGAGTCTGTGAGGACTCTGCAGAGGGAACTAAAAAGTTCCCCTCACTGCTGAGTCATCCTTCTGCTGTGTCTTAAAGGACAGCTGGGATTTAAATGAGCAGGAACAAACCCCAGATAGAAAGAACAGAGCGAACAAAAGCTCTTATGTGGGAAAGACCATGATCACCCTAGCCAGCAGTGAACATCTCTGTTATTGAAGTACGCATCCCCCACCATGCAGTAAAATAAGGCATTCTGTGGGAAGAGTTACCTACACTGTCAATACACTTAGAAATAACAAGAGCCTTTTCTCGTGTAAAGAGCTAAAAAAAAAAAAAGTCTTGTTTTTGTTTTTGTTTCTTTGGATTTGAGAATTATGCTGTTATCATTTCAACCCATTTGATCTATTACCTTTTACTCTTACCTTTCTGGATGAAATATTGAAACACAGTCCCGATTTTCTATGCCACATATTTCTGAATATCTGAATATTTCAGTGACTGAGAGTGCCAGTGCTAGCCAAGCATAGCATGGTGTCCTCTATATTCAGGAGCCATGAATACATCCAGAAGGAAGTAGCACTGGTTGTTTATGACAAGGAGGGTTCAACGGTTGTTGAGAGTTAGCAGATTACAGTGGTTCTCAACCTTCCCAGTGCTGGGACCCTTAACACAGTTCCTCATGTTCAGGTGACCCCCAACCATAGAATTATTCTGTTTCTACTTCATAACTATAATTTTGCTACTATCTTGAGTCATACTGTAAATATCTGAAATGTAGATTACCTGACATGTGACTCCCCATGGGGGGTCATGACCCACAGGTTGAGAACCAGTGGCTCAGAACCCACTGAAGGTGGGCATTCTCTCATTATTTGCTTTGGACCCTATATCACAAGTGCCTTCAGATGAAGGCTATCAGGGACTTGTTGAGTGTCATTAAGGGAAAGATCCTTCCTACTGCTCAAAAGGATAGAATCTAAGTTGTAGCTCTTGTGCTTGGAGGAGACATGACACTCCTTTATACCCCCGAGATTATAATAGTAGATACTATTGTCTCCTTCTTTAAGAACTAACCCAGCTGGGCCTGCCAATCACCTGGCAAAGAGACACAGGAACGATGATTCACCTCAAAACCTGCTAAGGAGATAGGAGGAGTAAATATCCCACTAATGAAACAATACAGCAGTGTATGTCCCTGAAGGCCCACTCCACTGTAGTAGCTGCTTATAATGTATCCACCATGTAGTAATGCTAAGCTCTGTTTAACTCTAACCAAAAAAAAAAAAAAAAAAAAAAAAAAAAAAAAAAGTAACTTTTCCTTTCCTTTCCTTCTTTCTGTCTTATATTTGGATACTGGCCAAAAGCCTAACTCTGCTTTTCCTGACACTCCGGAATATATCATTCTTTTCTGAAGCTCCTCTCTCTCTATGGTGCAGCTGCTCTCCGCCTTCTATGCTGAACATGCTGGCTTTCTTGTACCCTAACTCTTCATCTCTCTCTGTCTGACAGCTGCCAAAGACACATTTTGCAGATTTTCTTTTTAAACTCTAATAAAACCATCCTCAAGCTTCTTTCTTGTTTCTGAGTTTTAAAATTATTTTATTAATGAAACTAAGAACCCAAAACAGGTCAGTGCTTCAGAGTGCATGCTGCTGTCTCAGAGGACAAGAGTTTGGATCTCAGATCTACATTAGGTGGCTCACAACCTGTAACTCTAGCTCCAGGGGATCTAACTCCCTCTTCTGGCCTCTGTTGGTACATGTGCACATGTGTACATATACACAGACACAGATACACAGAGATACATACAGAGAAACACATACATATACAAACACAAGCACACATACATTTACCCAAACCCACTAGAGACATATAAATAAATAATAAAATAGTTCTTAAAGATAAAATAAGCCCAAAAGAACTCCAGATTTCCCTGATAACACTACCCATCCCAGACTTTCTTTGGTCCAGCTTAGCAGCTCCATAACACCAAGGATCATGCTTTGCCCATTCAGTAATTTAAGGTCCATTTCCAAAGCACAACCTGCTAAATTTTCTGAATATACAAATGTTTACCAGGTTGTCTCTTTAGTTTTTAATCTCTGTACATAACATATGGAAACCTGAGGATATTTGTGGGTGTGGCTTCTATTCATATTCTTTTAATAGGATACTGTTTCAAAGAGAAGGAGCTCCTGTGCCCTGTTCCATCTATATAACGATTTACCTTTAACTGTTTTTTAAATTAAACATGGAAAATATGGAAATTCACACATAAGATTCATTTGAGAAACAAAAAAACATGATTGCAACAGAGTGCAACATTGTTTCACACAGTTTGTTTGTGTGGTGTTTTAGTGTACTTAGTTAAATGGGTTCTGCTTTCTCCAAAGTTTCCATCCCCAGTTGGGGCTTTTCAGCACATTTCTTCTATTTTCTTAAACTCGCTGAATCTTAAAGATATTTATTTTTGTGTATCTTCCATGAAACATAATATGCTTCCTACTTAATGAGATGAGTATAAAAAATTTTTTTAAAAAAATGTGTATCTAGAGTCAAATGGCTCAAAAGGTAAGGTTTCCATTACTTTGATAAAACACTATAACCAAAACACATCAGGGAGGAAATAGTTTATTTAAGTCTCCAACTAAATCTCAGGCCATACTCCATCACTGAGGGAAGTGAGGGCAGGAGCTCACACTGGGTCAGGAACCTATGGGTGAAAACTAAAGCAGAGGCCACAGAGGGGTGCTGCTTACTGGCTTGCTTCTCATGGCTTGCTCAACCTGCTTTCTTACATTATCTAGGACCACCTGTTCAGGGATGCCATCTCTCTTAGTGAGCTGTGCCCACCTATGTCAATCACCTGTCACAAAAATGCAGTACAAGTTTGCCTACAGGTCAATCTTGTAGAAGCAATTTTCTCTGTTGAAGAGTCCCTCTTCCAAAATGACTCTAGCTTGTGTCAAGTTGATAGAGGACTAGCCCACACAATAAGTTTCTATTAAGTATCAGAACTTGAAAATGGAGGTTAAATAGAGTGATAGCCATTATCTACAAGCGATTACTTCCTAGTTTTAGATCTCATAAAACCCCTAAAGCAGGGATAGCTCTTATAGCCTTCTCAATGATAAGGGGTATATGTATGCATATACGGATTTATTGAGCTCTTAATCCTTGTGTTAAGGTATTCTGTTAAAATTTCTGGAGTTAAATTCTCTGCTTTATTGTCTATTTTCATGAATAAAGGATATATTTTTTTGAATTCTGTATCTAAGCATTCTAAGAACTCAACACCCAAATGTGAACAACTGTGGCAATACTTGAGAAGTGTTTTCTGTTTCTCTGTGCTGATCAGTGAGCTCGTAACAGATACCTGTTTGTCCTGGGGATGGAGATGTTTGGAAGATGGATTTCTGTCTTTAGAGAGCTTTGGCTATTTTCGTTCTACCCTTGCTTCCAAGGTGATGGCTGACAGGGACTAGGCGGAACCTCAAGGTGTTTAGATAGAACTCTTCCTTCTCTGTCACTTCTAGTTCACATTGTTTCTTTCCTGTTTAAAAGAGAGTTTAAGGTCTTCTAAAGTTGTGCAAACTATTGTCACTTTATGTTTCCTTACTTTGAGCTTTAGTCTCAGAAATTTTACAAATTGACAATGCCTCAAAGGAGAAGATACTGTTGAGCATCAATCTCAAGGGTAACCTCATTGTGCTACTTTTATGCTTCAAATATTTAAGATGAATTGTATGGTTCATGATTCTCTCCTTTAGTAGGACCAGGGAGGAAATCTACTAGCTTTTCTAGTAGATTCTTGTGTCCCGTTTTATCTGTTTTTATCTATACTACCTTTACTAAAGATAGTAAATCCCTTGCTTGCTTTTCAAAAGAGTACATTTTCCCATTTTACCTTTAAAAGAACTATGGTCTGCTTTATAAAGATAGATGGATATGGGTATAAACATAATTACTGATGACACAATGCAGTTTTAAGAATAACATTTCATTAAAAGGCCAGAAAAAACTTTTACTGAATGCTGTTACATTTTTAAGTCCACATGTGTTCTTGGTGATAAATGAATGCCAATAGGAGACCACCATTAGGATTTATGTATAGACACACACACACATACACACACACACACACACACACACACACACACACACACACACACACA
>JADRCD010223396.1:0-22595 GCA_019843815.1 Montemys delectorum
AGAAGCTTTGTAATTTTATGAGGTCCCATTTGTAAATTTTTGATCTTAGAGCATAAGCTATTGGTGCTCTGTTTAGGAAATTTCCCCTGTGCCCATGTGCTTGAGGCTCTTCCCCACTTTCTTTTCTGCTAGTTTGATTTTTATGTTAACTTGCCATGAATTAGAATTGCCTGCTTAGGAGCCTCAGCTGGAGGACTGTCATGATTGCTATATTTGGTATTGAAGACCCACAGCAACAGCAGGAAGAAGCTTAGGTAGAAGTCTTAGTAGAAATGGTAAGGCACAAAAAGGATTACTCCTGTTTGCTCACCTGGTCTTCCCTTTGGCTCCCCAGTCTGTTTACCCTGTCACTGCTGCTGCAGCTTCAGCCCCTCATTGTTGGGAAACAGCATCCGTCCTTTGAGCTTCCATCTGGACCAGTGGCTCTGTAGGAAACTTCCGAGTTTCAAGATCCATATCAGGATTGCGGAAGCACATAACTTTGTGCTCTGAGTCATAACTGGGTTGTCACTCCTTAAGTGAGAGACAGTGTGGGATGACTCCAGAGCACCAAGGTTCAAATCCCAGTACCCGCATGGTGGCTCACAATCATGTGCAAATCCAGTTCAATGGTATTTGACTCACTGTCCTGGCCTCCAGGCATGAACATGGTGCACAGACACACATGCAAGTCAAACACTTACTGGTAAAACCAAAACAACATTGTTTACAAAGTCAAATAAGATATATTTTTGAAGCATTTGCTTAGAAAAAAATACATTTGAAATATCCATTCTTTTCACAGAGAAATTTTCTAAACAATGAAATGGAATAATTAATAATAGTCACATTATTTGCTGGGTCAATGAGCTACAGCAAATGAGTTGATATATAACTTTACTCTTTCTTATATTCAATTACTTTACCGTGCTAAGGAGCACAGTGGGCTAGACTAGGGCCATAACACATAGCATGGTTTGATTCTTCCCTTTCTGAGCTCACACCTGTACTTACATATTACACACAGACACAACACACACACACACACACACAAAGTGCCAAATTCCTCATGATTTTATGGATCATATTTAAGACTCTAAATGTATATTTCCATGTACTTACAGAACACATAAGACCATTTAGAGAGAAATGTCATATTTTAGTATGCAATTTTTAAATGTTTACTTGCTTGGTAACTTTCTATGTTCATGAGTAAAGACAAGTTCAAGAGTCAAGTTAGTTCATTTTGAAGGACTAGCTTCGTGTGCTCAGGGCTCCAGGATAGTGATGATGCTTACAGGAATTTTCTCATTTCTTACTATTAATAAAATAGGACACATAAAGATTTCTGTGCTGTATCTTTGCACACTGTTCTAATTTAATTCTCTTTAATGGTAAAACGCAATTCATCAGCCACTCTTCGAAGAATCCACGTTATACAGCAACAAATACAAATGACAGGAAAGGTGAGCAAGGACCTTTGCCCATTTGTGGAGCTGTGTGAAGATTCCCCATGAGTAGTAGTATAGACCAGGGATACTACCTTCCCTGTCTCATGATGCTTAAGTAGTAGGTAACTCTAGGTATTTTACACTTCTTGCTGTGCAGCATCTTGATATAGTCTTGAAAGTAGTCCTGCTTAAATGGTTAAATGTGTTTACCTAAGACACTTCAGTAATATTGACAACCAGCAACACGTGTCTAGTATTAATAGGCTAGTGTTTGGGTGTTTGTCAAATCAACATTGTAGGCTACATGTAAAAGAGTGATTGATTGAATTATTGGTTAGTAGCAGGTCAGTGTCCACTTAATATATCTAAATGGAAAATAAACATGCATAAATGGGCCTTGTCTTGACACTCAACTTGAGATGTCTTTTTGTATTCTTTTATAATTCTCCAAGATATAAATGTCTAAACCTTTACTTTATTGAAAGAGCTAATTCTGTGTTTGCCAATGTACATGAGTTTTGTATATGAAACCATAAAGAGAGATTGTTCCCTCCTTGGAAGAAATGTTTATGGGAAAATATCTGCTTCTATTGTCTGTATTCTGATTTAAATTTCTAATATGTTCATTTATTCATTTAATACATTCTTTGGATATAGTCTAGCCTAAAGTTTGTATCTCATATATTTAACATAATATATGTTTCCTCAGTTTTTTTCTTGGACTTGACTTAAAATTAATTTCTTAATACAGATAATGTTTAAACTGTGAGACTCAATTTTCTGAACTGGATGGTCAAATCTCATTGCTGGACACAAGACATTCTTGGGTCTGTTGGTATGGGAAAATCAAGCTGTTGGTGACATAAACAATTCTGCCCCATTAGATAGCTTTCACAGTGATGAGAGGTATATGAAGCTGTCTGCAGAAAAGCCAATTGTCATTATTCTCATATATTCCTGCAGCTCTAAAATTTCATGATTTTCTTCTTTGTGCTGTGGGTAATGGTCAATAAAGAAATTCAAGTGATCAACATTCAAAAAATAATAACTGCATAGTACTCAGCCCTAAATAGGATGTCTGTATCAGGTGGCTCCCTCCAAGGCTTATAGAGCATCCTGGGGAAGCAGGTGGGGAAATTTTAAGAGCCAGAGGTTGGTGAAGAATGCTGTGAAAATTCTGCCTACTAGACATATCATGCCTAGTTTACTAGTGAACTGACAGTTTTATGGTTCAAGTTTAAAAGTAGCAGGTTTTCTTTATCCTGGCTAGGTCTCAGATAAATAAAAGAGAGACAATTTGATTTCTTCAACAAGCTTTAAGGCACAATAATTGAACATGTATTTATCTATTCTAATTCTCTAATATTCTAATAATAGAGCTACATTGTAGCCAAGAGATACTTGAATTTTAGTATAGACCTGGATCTCCCTGCTCCATGCATGTTCTCATAGCGACTCCTGGTCTCTCACCTCAGGGCCGAATCTTCCCTTCTCTTCGCTATAACTCTCTCCTCATTGAAATCAAAAAGTCAACCCTATTCTCTCCTCTGCTCAGTCATTGCTGATCAGGTTTTATTGCCAAATCAGAAACTAAATGAGGAACAATTTTGACACAACATCAAGACAGGAGATTCTTACAATAAGCATTATAGTGCCATGTCTAGATTATAACCATATATGGGGGAAGTCAGCATATGAATAACACAAGGATAATCTCTATACAGTGCACAGTCACATTATGACACCATACCATACCTGTGGACATCTGCTCAAGACCTATACAGATCAAGCCATCCAAACTGCCCACATAGATGAGAAAGTTGCTTTCCAGGGCTCACTCCACTCTAGGGTCTTTTGGAAGTTGATTGCTGCAGGGAAATAGAATATCATAGTTCTGAGGGTGAAGTTACTCATAGGCATCACATGCATCCATGAGTAGATCCACATTCACGCATGTGTGGACAGCACTGACTGGACATAGTAGATGAAACCACAGAAAAACATAGGGTGTGAAATTGGGTGGTATAATGTAGATATGTGTGAGCCCCCCCTCTCTCTGTGTGTGTGTGTGTGTGTGTGTGTGTGTGTGTGTGTGTGTGTTTGTGTGTGTGTGTATGTGTGTGTGTGGTGTGTTCAGGGAAATTTAAGAGAAGTAGTGGGACATGACTTTGATCAAAATAAGTTACATACATTAAACATATATGAAATTCTCAAAGAATAAAAAGATACTTAAAAATAAATGGATTTTTTTGGCTAATATCCACTTACTAGTGAGTACATACCATGGATGTCCTTTTGGGTCTGAGTTATCTCACACAGGATGATATTATCTAGTTCCATCCTTTTGCCTGTAAAACTCAGGATATCCTAATTTTTAATAGCTGAATAGTATTCCATTGTGTAAATGAACCACATTTTCTGAATCCATTCTTCTGTCCTGGGACATCTGGGTTGTTTCCAGCTTCTGGCTATCACAAACAAGGCTGCTGTGAACATAGTGGAACATGTGCCCCTGTGGCATGGTGAGGCATTTTTTGGGCATATTCCCAAGAGTGGTATTGCTGGTCTTCAGGTAGAACTATTTCCAATTTTGTAAGCAACCTCCAGATTGATTTCCAGAGTGATTTTACCACTTTGCAATCCCACCCACAATGGAAGATTGTTCCTCTTTCTCCACATCTTCACCAAATGCCCAAGATATAGCCCACAGACATCAAAAAGTTCAACAAGCTGAAGGGCCCAAGTGAGGAGGCCTCAGTTCCACTTGGGTTGGAGAAGAAAGCAACCACAAGGGGGATCTGGGAGGGAAAGGGAATGGAGGGTGTAGAGATGGGAACATGATTGGGTATTGGGTGGGGGAAAAGGACTGAAATTCCTGAGCACCAGCAGAATGAATGGAAACATGCAACCTCAGGGAGGTAGGAAGTTGGAGAGACTCTCTAGAATACACCAAAGACCTTGGAGGTACAAGACTCTAGGGATTCAAAGAGAGGGACCTTAGATGAAATGCCCTATACTGGGGAGAGGAAACATGTAGAGCCTATCGCCAGCAGAAAGAGGGGGCATCAAGTGTGGGATGGGGTTGCCATCCCACAGTCAAAACTCTGACCCATAATTGTCCCTTCCTGAAAGAACTGCAGGAATGGAAATGAAGAGGAGCCTGAGGAAAAGAAGGTCCATCCAAGGATAGGCCCAATGTGGGATCCAACTCAAGGGGAGGTCTCAAGGCCTAACATTATTACTGAGCTATGGAAGGATCACAAAAAGGGACCTTACATGACTGCCCTCTGAAAAACCCAACAAGCAGCTCAAAGAGTCAGATGCAGATATTTGCACCCAATCAATAGACAGAAGCTGCTGACTCCTGTGGTGGAATTAAGGGAAAGCTGGAAGAAGCTGAGGATGAAGGCAACCTTGTAGGAGGACGAGCAATCTCAAATAACCTGGACCCCCGAGATCTCTCAGATACTGGAACACCAATCAGGCAGCATAGAACAGCTGATATGAGGCTCCTAACACATATACAGCAGAGGACTGCCAGGTCTGGGTTTAGTCAGAGAAGATTCATCTAACCATGATGAGACTGGAGGCCCGAGGGAGTTTAGAGGTTTGATGAGGTGGGGGGAGATGACATCCTTGTGGAGACAGGGAGGTGGGGAGTATGAATGGGATGTGGTATGGAGTTGGACTGAGAGAGGAAGAAAATCTGGAGTTTAAAATAAATAAATACAAAGAAAAAAAGGAAATGCATAAATATAATTTGTTTTGTTGGTTGATTGGTTGGTTGGTTGGTTGGTTGGTTGGTTGGTTGGTGTTTTGAGACAGATTTTCTCCATGTACCCCTGGCTGCTTTTGAACTCTCTTTGTAGACCAAGCTGACCTTAAACTCACAGAGACCTCCTGACTCTGCTTCCTGATTGCTGGGATTAAAGATGTGTGCTACCACCAACCAGCTATAAGTATAATTTGTAACATTCATGAATTCAAGGTGAAATACTACCACTCAAACATTTTAATATATCTAAATACTTACTTGTTCAACTGAATATTAGTTTAACTTTGAAGATATTTCTGTAAATTTATAATCAAAAATGCATCATCAACCCAATAAAATAATTTAAAAAACATCCTAAGTTATTCCCTAAATGGCAAACATTAGTGGATTAACAACAATATCCCTTTAGTCTCCTTTCCAAATCCTGACATGCTCCTCTTTCTCTTGCTCTTCCTCTTCATCTTCTTCATCTTCTTCTTCCTTTCTCTCATCCTTTCTTATTTCCCCTCTTAATCTTTTCTTCTCTTCCACTTCATTCTCCTCTTAATATCATATAAAATGAATTGGCCTTGTGCCAAAATTTTTCTCTATTGCTTCTTGATATTCATTTCTGTTTTTAGCTTTGTGCACACCTAATCACACTCTTCAGAGAACCACAATAATATCAACTTTCTCAAAATAGTACCTTGACTACTAATTTCCTTTTTTAAATCTATCATTGATCACCTTTGACTTGCATTTGAATACATTAAGAAATGATAATAGTGCATTAAAAACAAATAAAACAAACAAATAAAACACCCTGGAATCCAGACCATTTGTGAACTCATAATTATTTGAACTGATTAAAGATTTTTCTCACAGGGTGAACAGTTAAACTAAAACAAATATACACCACTTCAAAGATGGTCAAAAGACAAGCACTAACCCTCAGTGATACAACAGAAATCAAATTAAATAATTAAAATTTATTCAAGTAGAATTTTTATGTAATGTTAATAGGAAAATATAGACAAGCTGGACTGTTGATATACCAGTATTTCTTAACCCACAGAGAAATTGCAGGCTTTGTAGGATTATAAAAATTATGTAGCAGAGGATGGCCTTGTTGGGCATCAATGGCAGGAGAGGCCCTTGGTCCTGTGAAGGCTTTGTGCCCTAGGGTAGGGGAATGCCAGGGAGGGGAGGCAGGAGAGTGTGGGTGAGTGGGAGCACCCTCAGAGAAGCAGGGGAAGGAGGGATGAGATAGGAGTTTTTCAGAGGGGAAATCAGAAAATGAGATAAATTTGAAATATAATTAAATATCCCCCCAAAAGGATTAAAAAATAAACAACAACAACAACAAAAACAAAAACTAATTGAAAATAGAGAGAAAAGGACAAGAACAGTAAAGAACAACTCAAATTGAACCAATGCAGCATCTCACTTCCTTCTGCTCCCTTCTCCCTGACATCTAACCTCAGTCATAGTGAAGTGGCCTCTTACCAAGTGTGCCCCATGAAAGATGGGATGAGGTATTGTCCCTGAGGATACTAGACCAAAATCAACAAAACATAAATAGAAATATACTTTTCCCACACTGAAAACACAGGAGGAATTTATAAAGCCAGATAATTAGAAAAGTCTGGTATGGCATAAGATCTTTGAAAAACACAACCTCAGCCTTTAAATTAAACTGACATGAAAGGAAATACTGTGTGATTTCAAGATAATCAGCACACGCAGTGTTGAAAGACAAATAACAACATTCATGTTAGGAGAAGGAAAGAGGTGGGGGAAAGAAACTGTCTCAGTCACAGCCACTATGCACATCTGAAACCGTTTGGGTCATTACAGGGGTCTGCAGCTATGGTACACACAGGATACACACAGCAAAGACCAACAGAAATCCAGGAAATGGAATTTGCTTGTTGAATCAATACACAAAAAGCTTAAGGAAAGGAACAGTATGTCGATTATAGACACCAATGGCATTTACCTACTATTTTTAAAATGTCAGTGGATTTCATTGAGACACAAAAAGAAGGAAAAATAAATCAGCCCAAAACTGGAGTTAATATGTTGCACAGATTTAGAGTTCTAGGGGTTTTAAAATATGTATTACTAGTTGGTTAAAAAGTGCAGCACAGAAAGTTAGAGTGATGAAAGACAAGTAACAAGAGAGAAGAGAGAGAGAGAGAGAGAGAGAGAGAGAGATACAGAGAGAGAGAGAGAGAGAGAGAGAGAGAAACTTTTACAAAAATGGGTACTGCGAAAAATTAGTGGAAATGGTAGTGTATATACATGCATGATATTAGATGTAATGTATGTAAATCTGCAGAGATTGACATACATTAAAATGTTGGTGAAACCATAGAGATCAAAATCAACAGAAAGTTAGGTTTCGGTAAAAGCCACAAGTGGATTTAACACTCAGTAGAAAAAGAGAAAACAATCACATAAAGAGGGATGAAGGAGAGAGAGGGAGAGGAAGAAGGAGAACAACTATGGGAGAAAAGATGGAAGAGCAATTAGAGGAGATGATGACAGAGCATTAAAGATTCAGGAGTAATAAAGTGGTCTCACATAATCAGAAACAATTGATTAAAGAAACACAGGAGAATGTGGAAAAAAAGAACAATTTACTGAGAATACAGTAAGTAAACAAAATTTGAAACTTACATATATACACATACCATACAGACACATGCCCACATTTATACACAAGCACACCTATAATCACATACACATATACACATACACACATACACAAGCACACTCACAAGTACACATGCATGCACATGTAACTACATTCACACACAGGAATACATATACACATATACAGGTGTAGTCACAAATTTCAACTGTCTCAAATCTGAAATGAAGAGAAAACCATAGGTACATAAGAAACAAGACTGTACACTATTGGACAAGAGCAGTTGTGGTAGATGTCATACTCTTTGCAAGTTAAATGAACAAAAAAAAATATTTTTCTAGTGGTTTTAACTGGATATAGTTCATTCAAGTATAACATACATAAATCTGCTCTGTATGCATACATGTAGACATCAAAATGAAATTAAATGTATACAATGTATGTGCATACATATCATCCACATCAGGGAAGAGAAATTAATAAAGAAAGTATGGCTTACTTTGATTCAACTTAAGAATGTTCTACATTAACTAGTTGCAAAAGTAATATACGTTTAATTGAAACCATATTTCAGCTTTTGGGTCTTTTCCCAGGCAAGCAATATGCAAAATAATAGTGTTTAACATGGACTGTGAAAAATAGCCTAAGGGATGCAGAAAGTTTATTAATAGTTATTAAATTGCAGTTACATCAGGGTAAGAACTTCTGATGGGCTTATTTTGTATAGTAATGTTCCTGTAGTTAGCAATAGATGCATTATTTTGCAGATCAAAGAGGATAGGAAAATGATTTTTAAACATTTGGCATAGAAATACTAAATTTTTCATGAAATAAACATGAAAAAAAATTTTAAGCATTACACTGATTATATATTTGTAAGACAACATAGAGTACTTTGTCCTTACTTAGTTATAACTGACTCATTAACTTAGGCCCATAAAAGAAGTTAGATAATGTTTTGCTTGTTTTTATTGTCTTCATCTTTTTAGAAGAAATTTTATAGAGTATTAATTATTCTTACTTTGTTTTGATCAAATTAATCAATAATAACTTGTAACAGGAATTTATGTGTGGCACTTTACTCCTCCCAGCAGCTTAAATCTTTGTATGAAAATTTCTAATTCACTTAAATTCTCAGAATTGAGACATTTAATGTTTCATTATCTATTTCTCACGTTCCATTTTAAATGTGTAATGTCAGTAGTGATGACTAAGTCTTCACTCATGCTATTCATCAATTGGGCCTTTTTGTTTTTATTTTGAGCAATCTGTACTGTCAATTTCCTTTCTCTAATTCATTAATTTGTATGCGTGTCCTGATCAGTTTCTGCTCTCTGTACTAGGCTTTCTGGTGTCTCCTTTTTCATAGTCTTCAAGTAGATTTTAGGTAATTGAATTGAGGACTTCATTCTTAATACAGTCACCTAAAGATATAAATCTCCCCCTTAGCACTGCCCATCCTGTATTGCATAATTATATTATATCAATTTATTTCTTCCACATAATTTTATAACATTTTGATGATTTTATTGTCTTAATCATTTTTTACTGTAATTACAATGTTAAATTCTATCATATTTGGGATTCCTCCCAAGTTTGCTACATTGTGTTTAGAGTACATGTTTGTATGCATCTACCCCTTTGGCATTACTGAGGCTTGCTTGAGCCATAGCATAGAAGGTAAATTATTTTGGAGTGTATCTTAAGTGCATGTGATAAGAATATATGCTCTTCAAGTCTGCTTAATCCTTCTTAGACACATTTCAGGCTTTTCGTTAGCACTTCCAGCTTGGAACAACCTGTAGAAGTTCTCTCTACTCTGCCAGGTACCCATAGCTTCCCTATGAGGCTGAACTCTGGTAAAGGACCAACATCAATGTTTCTGCTTTTCAATATGGTATTGCTTGATTTACTCTTAGTACTGCCCCTCCTCCTGGCCTTGGTAAGCACCCAGAGTTCTCAGTGTTCTTCTCTACCACCTCTCCTGGCCTTTCCTCCTACTTCTTCTAGTTCAACTCTTCACCATCCTGCAGAACAGATCTCCAGCAAGAACCCTACAGCTCCATATTTGGCTAGGACCTATATTGGAGAACAGCAAACCAACAATGGAACATTCACACACACACACACACACATACACACACACACACACACACACACACACAAAACAGAAAAAAATAGAGGATGCATCTACTCCAAGAATCATTTAAAAATTGTAAATATTTTAGCCACAAGTTCATATACCAGTGCCAAAACACAAATATGGAAAACAAGACAATATGCCTCTTTGAGAATCCAGAAAATCAATTTGCAAGACAAGGAATTCCAAATTATTATTATTATTATTATTATTATTGTTATTATTGTTATTATTATTAATAATAATAATAAATGTGTTCAAAGACACCAAAATGAACATGAATATCTGCCTTACAACATTATTTTAAAAGTGAATGAACTAGTAAATCAATAAGACATAAAACAATTTAATGAATAAACCAAATCAGTAAAGAAATCCCAAGTTGAAACAAAAGTGTATTCAAAAATCTTCAAGATTTCAAACATAAATTTTGTGGGTAAGCTTCATCAAAAACTCAAAAGACATAAAGGAAAGAGAACAAATTAGAAAAATAGATATATTAAGCAAAGGGAATTTTATATCTAAAAAGATTCAAACATAAAACATCCAGAAAATCTGGAACGCTATTAAATGACCAAACGTATAAATTATCAGTTATAAAGGAAAATGAATTTAAAAGTTAAAAATAACAAAAAAAGACTTTTAACAAAACCATAGGAGGAAAAAACTCCCATTCAAAACCAAACCAAAACAAAACAAAAAGACAAAAAGTCTATCATATTGTAAAAAGTATGCAGAAAATAAATAGAAAGACAAAAGCCAAACAAAAATTACGCACAAACCAGAAAATTCCCCACCATCCATTAGATGCGGAGAACATTAAATGTAGGGAGCAAAGTAAGGATATTAAAAGCTGAGTATCATATATATGAACACACTGAAGCCCATTAGAAAAACACATGACATTTTTATTTTATTTTATTTTATTTTATTTTTGAAAGTTTAAAATCAAACACATTTCCATTTCTGCCAGGAATTTAAGCAGAGGCCTGAGATGGAAGCAGTCACTCACACCATGATAGACAGGAAGCAGAACAAAGACCTTGGCTTCGGATCTCTGGTTCAGCAGTCACTGGAGCACAGGCCCTGGCTGAGAGGATGGAGGTCGCAGAGTCCACCCACAGCAGCCCCAGGCAGCAGGCAGGTCGGGGCTGCTCTTCCAGAGCCGGGCTCTCCTCCACAGCAGCACCAGTGGCTCTAGCATGGAATCCTACAGAGGACTCGAGTTCGATCAGGGGCAGCCTGGGTGGAACTTGGACCTTCTGCTGCATGAAGACACTGAGCCCATGAATACAATGGCTGCAGGGGTTACTTGCAAAGGAATCAGGAACAACAGGGGAAAACTTGTCGGGAGCTGCCCTGCCGCACCCCAATCTGCTTGCTGCATGAGGAAAAGCCATCTGAGACCATGGGGACAAGTCATTGGGTAGGAGGCCACACTGTCACTAGTGAGTCTTTGCAGGAGCCAGGGCTGCTGTGGCCTGTCTCAACTTTATTCTTTGTGCCTCTTCTTGGGCTGCTTCTTCTTTTTCTTCTTGGTAGCCTTGCTGTCTTTTGATGAATGCCTTGCCTTCTTGCCTGTGTCACTCTCAGAGTCAGAGCTATCACAGGCAGATGATTTCCTGTCTCCGTATTTCTTTTTAATTCTTTTCCTTCTTTCTCTTCCTGGAAGAATTCCTTGTGGGATCAGGCTTCTCAAGTCCTTCTGCCTTTGCCGCCTCTTTTCCTCTTCCTCTTCAGGGATCAGAGAATACTTGGTTCCACCTGGCTGCATGAAACAGTTCTTTGCAAAGTGGCCTTTGCAGCCACACTTCTTGCAGGTCGTGTTCAGGACAGCCTCAAGGGTGATCTTCTGCCCAGTGTAATCCTGGAAGGACCGCCTACACCCTTCGTCTTGCTCAATGATAACGTTGTTGTTGGGATCGAGGTCTTTCCCAGTTAGACAACTTTCATGGAAAGGGACACTTTTATTCAATTATTTTTCACCTCTCGGCCAGTAAGTTTCACCCACACTTTGTCTTCAACATCTACTATCTCAGAAGGGTTATCCACTCGTCAGGACGACATGTGAGTCCAATGGACCAGACCTTACTTCTAACAGCCTGGGATTTTTATAAAAGCTCCATAGTTTGTCACCATAGCAACTTCTTGAAAAATAATATACAGTGCAGGCAAGTTTTCCATGGCCTCAGGCCTTCTTGAATTCATCCTTAATAATCTACGGCTTCTCCGTTTCTCTTCTGATAAAGCTAATTCAAACGTCTTTATGTCTGCTCTTAGCAGGACAGCAGCTTCATCACTAGGAATGCTGAACCTCAACATACGACTTTTAAATGGAGACTTTAAAAGCCAGAAGGTCCTGAACAACTGTCCTACAAACTTAAGAGACAACTGGAGCCAGACCAAACTATTATATCCAGCAAAACTATCAATGATAATTAGTGGAGAAATAAAAACAAACTATCAACCACAATTAGTGGAGAAATAAAAACTTTTCACCCCAAAAGCAAATTTAAGCAGTTTCTCTCCACCAAACCAACTCTATAGAAGTGACTAGAAGGAAAACTTTAGTCTGAAGAAGTTATCAGTACACCCATGAGAAAATAATATACAAATAATTGCAGAGCAATTTAGTCAAAAGATGGAAAATCCCACACCACCACAATTCAACTGGAATCAATAGTCATTATTCATTGATAACTTTTAATATTAGCTGTCTCAAGTTCTTAAAAATACAAACAGGTTGGGTGAGAAAACAGAATCTTTCTATTCCACCCAAGAAACAGAGCTCATCCCAAAGGGCATTACTTTAAAGTAAAAGGAGAGAAAAAGATACTGTGAGCATATGAACAGAAGTTATACCTGATCAAACAAAATTCAATACAGAACTAATGAGAAGGGAATAGAAAGCACACTATACAATCATTAAAGTAAAACTCTACTAGGAAGAAGTCATTGCAGTAATAAACAGCTACACATCAAACACCAGGACAGAAACAGTATCACTGATGAAATCATGTTACCCCTAAAATAGCAATAGTGGGTGACTTGACTATCCAATTATAATGAATAGAAAAGTCATCCAAATGAAACCAAACAAAGATCATCATATATCAAATTGACCTGACAGTTATTACTGAACTTTCCACTCCAACACTGAAGGATGCAGTTTCTTCTGGGCATGCTATGGAATTTCCCTGAAACTGACCATGTATTAGGATGAAAAGCAAAACCCAAGATACTCTGCTTCCTAACTCACCAGCATGGACTATATCTGGGTATCTACAACATATGAAATAAGAAAATATATACAAGCTCAGGGAACGAGAACATACTATTAATGGATAAAAATTGGTTTGAGACAGAAAACAAGAAGGAAATCAAGCTCTTAGAACTCAATAAAAGGGAAAGAAGCTCAATATCAAACACACTGTATGGAATACAATAGAAGTTCTGAAAAACAAGTTCATAGGAGTAAGAGCTTACTTTAAAACATGAAATAAATTTCATACTAGAAAATTACCAATACAATTGAGATCTTTAGAAAAATAAGAAGAAATACTACAAAAGAATAGAAAGCAAGAAGTAATCAAACTCAGGGCTGAAATCAATTAAAATAAAACCCGCAGAAGTTCAGTACTACAAAGATCAGTGAAGTGAAGACTTCTTTGAGAAAAGCAACATGACTACGACTACTTTAGTAAAATTAACCAAAAAAGTGGAAGAAAAGATTACAATTAATATTATTAAAGATAAAAAGGAAGATCTCATAATGGATGTCATGGAAATTCAGAAAATCATTAGACATACTTCAGAACTTTGTATATCACGAAACTGGGCAACATAAAAATAAATTTATGAATTTCATGATAACTAAGTACCAAAGTTAACCAAAATAAAGTAAACAATTTAAACAAACCGTAATCTCTTCTGAAAGAGAAGCAAAAATAAAAAGCCCCCCAATTACAAACAGCGTAAGACCAGATGAATTAAGTGCAGAATACTACCAAGCTTTCAGAGAAAAACTAATGGGAATACATTTCAAATTATTCTACAAAATAAACTTAAAGAAAATTTCCTAACTATTTTCCAAGATCACTATTATTCTGACATCAAAACTACACAAATATCCATATAAAATGAAATTATAGAGTAATGTCCTTCATGAACATAGATTCAATAATTCTCAATAAAATACTTGCAAACCTAACTCAAGAGCACACGCTAAATTTATCAACCATGATTAGTTGGATTTATTCCAGAGATGTAGGGATGGTTCAATATATGTTCCTAGTCTACCACATAAACAGAATGGTAATGGATATATATATATATATATATATATATATATATATATACTTTTACTGAAAAGTAAAGTAACTCTTGGAGATATTAATATCCCTGATTTCAAGTTGTATTACAGATGGAAAGTAATAGATGCAAATTGGTATTGACATGCAAACAGACTCATGAAACACCCAGTAAATTCTACACACATCAGACAACTGGTTTTTTTGTTTGTTATGTCAAAAAAAAAAACACACACACACACACACACGAGGAAAAACAGCATCTTCAATGAGTGGTGTTGCTCAAAATACATGGTCACAATTTAAAAAAATGGAAATAGATCAATATGTATCACACTGCACAAAACTCAACTCTAAATAGATCAAGTCCATTTAATACTCATATTAGCATTCAGTATAAGTCCATTTGCCCTGAATCTGATAGCAGAGAATGGAGGAAAGAGTTTTAAGATCATTGACACAGGAAATTATTCACTGAACACAAGCGTTATGGCAACCAAATAAGAAATGAGAATTTATAAACCCCAAAACCTATATGGGAAAGAACATCATTCAGGCAACTCGACAAGCTATAGATGGTCAAAATATCTTTACCAATTATCATTTAATAGAGGATAAGTAGATATCTCATGCCCATCAAATAAAACCTCCAGTGACAAAAATGAGTTAGATCTTGGCCAAAGGCCCCCGTGGAGAAGTTGACCTCATGCCTAGCTTCATCCTTTTGACTAGTATTTTGGGGACTGGAAGCACTCAGGCTACCGAGGGAGGGGGGAGGAGATAATAACCAGTATTACCCAAATATAAATTCTCTTGCATGCAGGATACACTGATGCAAAAGTGACAGGAATATAATTGGAGTAACTAACCACAGCACTGAAAAGTAGAGAACACGAAGACTTACCTCTAAAAAAGAAGCTATTTGCAGAGTAGGAAGATCGATTTTCTCAAGAATAGGCTTCATGCCAAGGAGTAGTTGGCCAACACATAACATGATTCTGTTGTGTGGAAATTTGTTGAGTTTTGTTTTAGTATTTTGGTTTTTGTTTTATTGATTTTATTCGGTTAGTTTTTTGTTTGCTTTGGTCTTCACTTTTGATTTTTGTCAAGGACCAGCCTTCATGCCCAGGTAAACTGAGGTGGTATGTGAAGTAAAAGGAACCAAAGGCTGATGGCTCCTGGCAATTAACACATTTTTACTATTTTGGGGCCAGAGCTGATAGTTCTTCTGGCAGTTGACTCCTGCTGATAGTAGAGGATTTGGAAAAGAAACTTAACTACTTATGGCTCCTTATTCCTTAAATCAGTAGCCTCTCTTTCCTACAAGATGTTCAAGATTCATTCACTGTATGTGGGCTGCAGAAAAAGGAAAGGAGAGTTAGGTATGGGCACACACACACACACACACACACACACGCACACGCACATGCACACGCACTTGCACACACACACACATGCACACACATGCACACACACACACACAGGCACACACACATACATTCACACATTCACACACACGCATGCACACACAGGCACACACACATGTGTGCACACACTCACATACACACATGCACACACACGCACACACATGGACATGCACACACACACACGCACACACACATGCACATGCATGTACACACGCACACAGGCATGCACACACACATGCACAAACACTCACACATACACACACATGCACACACACAGACTCACATGCACACACATACAGACACACACAGATAGACACATATACACACGCACACAGACACACACACACACACACACACACACACAGACGCACACACGCACACACAAAAGATGAAGTAGAAGAAAGAGCTTTACTGATATTTTGGTTTTGCTTTCAGCTTTTTGTAATGTTTTAGAAATGTAAGAAGAAATTACCTCACAGACACAATGTTGCAAAAAAGGGAGTTATAGCAGGAAGTCGACTATAAATTCAAAGTAGTGTTTCATTCTAAAAGCTCATTAGAAGTTCAAAGCAATAGTTTTACATGACCTTGTTCTATCATAGTGTACATCTGTGGTTTCATCCTTGTACCCGACCTAAAATAAATATTTTCTTGATCATTAATTTCTTCCAAGTCTATTCGTCTCTCTAGTGTAATTTGCTTGCTTGTAGTGCATGAAAGCTCACTGTGTTCCTTTACATGCAGCCTTGACTTACTATTTTTTATTAGATATTTTCTTTATTTATATGTCATATGATATCTCCTTTCCCGTTTCCCCTCCAAAAAAAAATAAATGAAATAAAAATAAATTTAAAAAAACGAAAACAAACAAACAACAAACAAAAACCCTGTTCCTTCCCTCCTCCTGCTGCTCACCACCCCACCATCTCCTGCTTCCTGACCCTGGTATTTCCCTACACTGGGGCATAGAACCTTCACAGGGCCAAAGGCCTCTCCTCCCATTGATGACTGACTTGGCCATCCTCTGCTACATTTGCAGCTGGAGCCATTAATCCTACCATATGCACTCTTTTGTTGGTGGTTTGGTCCCTGGGAGCTCTGAGGGTACTGGTTAGTTCATATTGTTGTTTGTCCTAAGGGGCTGCAAACCCTTCAGCTCCTTGGATCCTTTCTCTAGATCATTCATTGGGGACCCTTTACTCAGGCCAATGGATGGCTGTGAGCCTCTACTTCTGTATTAGTCAGATACTGACAGAGCCTCTCAGGAGATAGCTACATCAGGCTCCTGTCAGCCAGTACTTTTTGGCATCCCCAATAGTGTCTGGATTTGATGACTGAATATGGGAAGGATTCCCAGGTGGAGAAGTCTCTGTATTGTCATTCCTTCAGTCTCTGCTCCATAGTTTGTCTCAGCAACTTCTTCCATGGGTATTTTGTTCCCCCTTTTAAGAAGGAATGAAGGACACTTTGGTCGTCCTTCTTCTTGAGTTTCTTGTGGTTTTTGGATTGTACTGTGTGTATTCCAATCTAAGGACCAAGTACATTCTCCTCTTGGTTGTAACTTGATTAAATCTTTCTGACAAAACTAAAACAATCTATCAATTAGTTTATCAAACTAAACTTTCTATCAATTATTCCATCTTCCTAAAAGTGTTTGAATCAATTCAGGAATTTTATAAAATAATTCTGAACAGCATTAGCTCAATGAAAGTTCATCTTCACATTAATCTGCAAGAAATTTACCTAATAGAGTAGGCTAGTACCCAGGAGTCAATCCTTACAAATTACAAGCAGAAAGGAGCTTTCTTTGTCCAATCACATCCTGTCAGAAAAATTTGGTATTCAGTGATGCCAAACATAACAAGGCATGTTCAAAACAATAAGCAATAACAATAAGAAGGAAGACCAAAGCCCCTATGCCTTTGAGGTATACACATATCACAGCCATCCAAAGTGTTAGGCTGTCACCATTTGCTTGCCATAACCTTTGCTGCATGTTCTCTGCCAACTTTTGTTGTTGTTCCTGCTTTTTTGTTGTTGTTGTTATTTTCTTGTTTTTTCATTTGTATTTGAGAGTGTGAGAAAAAGCATGTTATTGCACTGGAAGGGGTTCTATGAGAGTCAAGGGAGGGTAAAAAATAAGACTAAAATATGTTTTATAAACAAAAGTATAGAGAATATTTAATTTTATCATTAGTGTTTTATTTATTTATTTATCCATTCATTTCATTTTTATTTTCATTTTATTTTATTTTATTTTTGATATAGTGTTTCTCTGTATATCCTTGGCTCTACTGGAACTCATTTTGTACACCAAGCTGGCCATGAACTCAGAGATCCACCTGCCTCTGCCTTCCAAGTTCTGGAATTAAAGGTGTATAAAACTATTGCTGAGCTAGAATATTTTTTTAAAAGAATATAAATTTGGCTGCTTCAGGATGAAACATCTGGCTGGTGTCTTTTGCCTATGGGTCATTTTAGTAAAATATATTTTTGTTAAAAATAGATTCTTCTCTCACTCAACACATCCTGACTACTTTCCCCTCCTGACATTCCTTCCAGCTCCTTTTCACCTCTCCTACAGCCAGATCCATTTCCCCTCTTTCCCTTCAGAAAAGAGCAGGCCTCCAAGAGACAGCAATCAAACACAACAAGATACAATAAGAAAAGACAAAAGCCATAATTTCAAGTCTAGACCAGACAATTCAATAGGAGAAATAGAGTCTCAATGCAAGAAAAAAGAGTTAGGGACAACTAGTTCTTTGGAGTGTAAATGTCTGGTACAATGTTGTAGATCTGATATGATTTTTTTTTTTGTTATGACAAAATGCTCTCCTGACAAATATGCCTTTCTTTTTTAATGTTTTCTTACAGTCAAAGATTTTTTTCTGTATTTATAGTTCTATTTTTTGGTTTATGCTTCTCTAGTTGACATGACTGAATAACTCTATTATAATACCACAGGATAATATATGTATATTAAAGTACAAATAGACTACTTAAAGACTTTTTACTCATACTGTTGTTTGGATAATATTCATGGCTAATAATTTTAGTCTATTTCCAAATCTCATGTATTTTTATAGTACAGCACTAATTATTTTCCCATTCAATATATAAAGACAGAAAATTATAGGTGTGTTCAAATTAATTTATGCTTTAACTGAATACAAGTAAAACAGTTCATTTACTTTAAATGTAATTTTAAATCAAATAAAAAGTATATAAGGCCATTGATTGGAGAAGTCATAGCATTTAAAATGGATATTTATAATTTCTGCCCATCACTGTGTGAAGCACCAGGCTCTATTTCTTAAACTGAAAATACGGCAGGAAACATGAATTTAAATATATTACTTGAACCAGAAGGAAGCAGAAAACAAAACAATTTTTTTTAAAGTATAGCATTATGGATTATCAGGATCCAGTGAAATTGCTACATGAATCGATCACTCAAAATTACAAGACATGGTCTTTGACTTATTAAGGGAATCAGTCCTGTGCCTCACAGAATCAGAAACCAACCACTGAAACCTACCACAAAATTTATCCTTTTGAAAATTAAAGTCCAGATACTTGAGTGGAATTCACTTTATCATTCTTAGTAAAATCAAGAAAACTGTTGTCTGTAATATATACAGCTTCTTTCTGCATGAGAATGTCAACCCTAATGTTTCTGTGAAACAGGTAAAAATGGATAAAAGTAAAATGATGTAAGCTTTCCCAATATTCCTGCAGAATTCCAAACAAATTCAAGTTTTCTATGTAGATAAACTGTTCACTTTCTAAATGACAAAATGAAAGATCAGTAATATACAATTAAATGTAGGCTTTTTCTTACTCGGTGAGTAGAATAAAGACCTGACAATGCCCAACCATCAATTAATCCCTTAAGCCTACAGCAATGCTACCTGATATAGAATACTAATTTGCTTATATAAAAAATTACTTTGAGATAGGGTCTTGGGTTATCTGTGA
Organism: Montemys delectorum; assembly: GCA_019843815.1. Classification (NCBI taxonomy): domain Eukaryota; kingdom Metazoa; phylum Chordata; class Mammalia; order Rodentia; family Muridae; genus Montemys; species Montemys delectorum. Next base: position 19,696 of record JADRCD010223396.1, read on the forward strand.
GAATAAGATTGAAATGAATCATCATTAAAAGAAAATAAAGACAGAACATCAATTCAGAGAGATAAGAAATGAGAAGCAGGGCCATGAGCCCAGAAATGTGTTTTTTTCTAAAACCTATCAATCAGTGAACCTCATGTAACTAAGAACCAAATAAGTAGATCTTTGCTTGACAATTACGGGAGTCCAGTACTAACTACAACCCTCAAAAACAAAAAAGAAACTCCCTCCTAAGCTATCAGGATGTAATTTGGGAAGACTATAAGAGAATATGATTCTGTTTCTAAGCCACTGACATTATCATGCTTTGTGGGAACTGTAATAAAAAAGGATTGTGATACTCATGGTATTGAGTTATATAAAACACGGACTTCATTTTCAGTGCTATCATCCTGGATTTTCATACTTTATGATCTGCTAATACATTTCATGGATATGAAATACTTGCACACACTTTACCTTTAGAACCATTCTTAATAATGTTTATAACCCATTAGAATTTGGGGACTTGGGGATTACCTACTGTGATCATTTCAGTTGTGTCGGTTTGTCTTGGTGATTCATAACTGAATCTGATACCAGATATAAACATGGGTTTTATATTTTGATCTAGTGGTCTTACGTGGATGAAAATATGTGATGAATAAAATAAGAGTGAGTGGATGATACAAAGGTACACGTCCTTCTTTAGTTCATGCCTGCTGACAAAGCTGGATGCCATGGAACATGGCCCTCAAAACAAGGCAATTTACAATGCTTCATATTTCTGGATAGCCTGGTGTTTGATAGCATGGAGGGTTCTGAATTATGCACCTGATTTATTTCATGCCTATCATGGGACTAAAAGCTCTGAACATCTTAACGAAGCATGGCTCTTCACATCTCTGTAAAAAAAATAAAGTCCCAGCAATATAAAACAAAACTCAACATTTCTTGTGCACTCTGAATTTTGGTATGAAGAGGCTTTGGAAATGAGAAGGTCTCTACTCTGTGTAGTCATTTAGGACTCCAGTTCACTTTAGCTAATGTCATAATTTTTTATTTTATTTTAATATGTGTCCTTTGATGGGATTGGCGGCGACCTCGTCAGAAAGCATCACACACTAGGCCTAAACAGTTCCATGTAAGAGATTTAATTGAGAGGGAGAGAGGGGGCAGTAGCGTGGAAAGAGAGAGGAGGGAGAGAGAGAGAGAGAAAGAAATGTTCTTTGTATTCATATGACTGGTGAGGTATGGCCAGGTAAAGGTGGGAGGTGATTCCAATGGATTCTGGGAATATGGTGGCTGTTGCTCTGGCAACAGGTCTCTGAGACCCGCCCATGAGTCATCACAGGCTTTGGATGCTAACATACCTCCCTTTTTGATATCATAAAGAGAAGGAAAGGGAAAAAAAGGAAGGGGAAGCCGATGGTGAAAAGGGGACGAGGGCGTCGTGTCTCTTAAGCTACTTCCTGCTGTCTAGGGGTGTTATCAATGGGGGTAGCTGGCTTTCACCATTGGGATCCACTTGGTAAACATTTGCATCAGGTTCCTTTGTGGACAGTGGTTCGTCTGTGGTCAGCGGCTGGTAATCCTGTAACAGGAGCTGATTGATAGTTTGGTTAGAAATATTTTGTATTTGTCGTTGAAGAAATATAGAAACAAGATTAATGAGGCAGGGAGCAAATAATAACACCAGGAAGATGACTAGGAGAGGGGTTACAAATGGGAGTATCTACTTCCATATGAGGTTTTCGAAAACCTCAGAAATGAAGGTCTCACGATCTCTGAATTTTTTTATGTCTGACTGTAGCTCCTGGATTTTATTTCATACTATTCCGGATTGGTTGACATGGAAGTAGCACTCTTCTTGGAGAAACAGTCAAAGACCACCTTCTTTAGCTGTCAGGATATCTAGTCCTCATCTGTTTTGAAGCACCATGGCTGCCAAAGAATCAGTCTGTTTTTGTATAGTAAGCACAGTTTTAGACATTTTTTGAAAATCACTTTGGTACTGGAAAGTGAATGTATTATAATTGATCATGGAAATTGATATCCTTGTAACTCCAGTACCAACACCTATGGATATTCTTGTAGTGACCAGGGGTGGCACCATTTGAACTGTCCTCTTATGTTAGGCAGCTATCATATCTATAACTGGGTTGGTTTTTGGCATCCGGCTATGGAGCAGTTTCCTGACCCTATTTGGAAAGACTGTTTATTATCTGTGGGGGTTTCTTGAACCTCAAATCTCCAGATATAAGGGCTACCCTGGATAGGAATGAACAGCAGGGGGAGGATGAGAAACCCATGTTTAATCCAGTGAGGTCGAGCTCGGCTGCTGGAGTAGAGTCTCATTTTCTGGGCTTGGGGATAAGGTAGGCAGCCTCAGTGTTCTCTGGAGCTTAATAGAGCATGGTCCTGTTAAGATTAATGTATATGAAGAAGAGTCATTTTTAGGTGGAGGAATGAAATGTTTGAGGTGAGACAGATGGACCCAATGAGGGAGTCCCTCGAGTTTAGTAGCTGTAGGAGTCACAAGAATTACTTTAAAAGGGCCCTGTCACTTGAGAGAGAAAGATGAGGGCTGATGACCTGGAGGGGATAGAAGGACTTGGTCTCTAATGTTGATAGGTAGTGGACAGGAGATAGTACATGGCCGAGGTAGATGGTAGTCAGTAAAGTTTTATAGGAGAGAACGGAGGTGGCAAAGTAATGAGGTAAGTAGATGGTCTGGGAGTGGAGAGCATTTAGGTGAGAGACCAGGGGTTAGAACTGGACATTTATACATGAGTTTAAAGGGAGAGGTGAGGAGAGGTTGCTTTGGGAGAGCTCATAACTTGAAAAGATCCAGGGGATATCTAGAGCCTTAGATAAGATTTGAGAGACTTGGGAAGTAAATTTAGGACCGTTGTTTGACTGGA
>JADRCD010223398.1:6052-18732 GCA_019843815.1 Montemys delectorum
AAAAAAAAATCAGCATTGTAAACTCATCCATTATCCATTCTTTTAAACAATTTTTCCAGTATGTTTTTGTTACTTATTTTATCATTGATATAAATTTTTAAAATATGCTTTTAATTGAAATAGAATTACATCATTTCTTTTCCTTCTTCCCCTTTCTCTAGCCTCTCTCATTTATCTTTTGTCCATCTCTTTTTATCGCTCCAGAAGTTTCAAGTTGATAGATTGTTTTTATTATTGTTTAGTACAGATAATAAGCATGTATGTGTATAAACATTTATATAAATACAACCTACTGAGCTCTCATTTGTTGTTATGTATATATGCTTGCAAGCCTGACTGACCATTCTGGATTGGATAACCACTAGCAGGGCTCATTTCCAGAATAGCCAGTTCTCCTCCCAGCTGTCATTAGTAGCCTGTAATTCTTTGTCTATGAGTGTGACTCCTTAGAAATTTTCCTCCTTCCACATTAACATGTGCATTGATACTGCTCTTGTTCTAGTTGTGTGATGTGGCCATTTCAAGGAGACTGTGACATTCTGGCTCTTACAATCTCTCTCTTCCCTTTTCTGCAGTGTTCCTTGAGCCATAGATGCAAGAGCTGTGATGCAGATGTGTCCCCTCTTTGCAATCTCTTCATTGTGTTCAGTTCTGGTTTTCTGTGATAGTCTCGTTTGCTGTAAAGAGAAGCTTCTATAGTGAGGGATTGTTGCTACACTTATCTGTGGTTTTAGGGTAGGATTTAGAATGTAGTAAGGAATGACATTGGTCAAGCAAAGTGATAATAGTGAATCCTTTTCTAATGTCCAAGACCTCACTAGTCCGAGGGACCTGATTCAGTTTCCAGTATCAAGCTTGGTTTCCTTTCTGTTGAAGTCTAACTAGACAGATGCTGGTTGCCCCGACATGATGTGACATTTATTGTACTGTTATATATATGCCACTGTGCTTCAGAGGCATTACAGCTGTGTGGGGCTGTTTAATTGTCCCCCCCCCCAGTAGCTATCATAGTGTATTATGGAACCATGAGTGCTAGGCATCAGGAAACAGGTTTTCTGGTCATATCTAGTTGGAATCATCTGAGTCGTATGTTCTAAGTTTGGGGTTTCTTCAGTAAAGCTCACCCTCAATCCTTGAGAGGCAGCCAAAGGCTATTTATAATCTATGCCATTTGGGGAGTAATTTTGACTTCTCTGACCAGCCATTTGAAAGGAGGTTTCCTTCCGCCTTACACTGTGCTTTGTTTGTTTGTAATTTTTGTTTTGAGGTTCTTGGGATGGAGTGTTGTCAGGTGCCTTCAGTTCCTTGGGACGGGGTGTGTGTTACGCATGATTTTCGGTAAATGTAGAGTAATATGATTCTCTGAGTCTGTCAGACAACTGTGGCATTATTCGTCCCTTCTTCCTCCTGTTTGTATTAACCTCGCTCCCTCTCCTCAGGTAAGCCTTCGCCCCATCAGGCCATTTCCCATTTCATGTCAGGTGTATCCTGCTGTCCCCTTCCTGAGCACACACACAACGGAAAAGCTGCACTTCGTTCGTTCATACTGTCTGTCCTGGTTGCTTTACTTCTTCTACGGTGTATACTAAGCTGTGTACGCACATCTCAGACCTTGGAGCTGGGAACCGCAGTAGAGAGAGAGGAGGTGGCATTTGTGATTCTGGGTTCTGTGACTCAGCTATACTGCCCCTTGTCTTATTCCCAGAGGACACAGCCTGCTACTCCACTGATCCTGGCTCCTTGACTGTCATTGCCTTCCAGTTCACAATAGCCAGGAAATAGAAACAACCTAAATGTTCTCAACAGGTGAGTGGGGTATAAAGAAGCAGTACCTGTCCACTGTTTAGCTGCAAAGAGAAAGGAAATCATGATGTTTGCAGGAAGTGGATGGGCCTGGAGATAATGTACACTAGTGAGGGAAAGACAAGCAGTATGTGCTCTCTCCCATCTGCAGATCTAGTTCCACGCTCTTATGAACCTTTCGCAGCTATATCTGTTCTCTTTAAGAATTTAGTTTTGAGAGGGATTTTGTGAGTCTGCCACACATGCTAGTAAGTAGGCCCCACAGACTCTGAAGTAGGTCTTTCAAGAACCTAGTGTACTAGCTCAGGGTGTTGATTGTTCTTAGCTAGAAAAAGACACAGTTGTAAGCGATTATTTCCCTGTGTGCTTGTCTTTGTGTATTGCGGTTTTCCTCCTGTTAGAGAGGTGTGAAGAGTAGATCTTTGTTTTGTTAAATTATTCAGAAACAAGTGAGTGAGGCTTATATCTAGGAACGCAGAACATGGAATGTCTAAAGTGCTACATTGGGGTCAGATTGAAGACCACAAATATGCTTGCTGTGTAACAGAGATGTCTAATGTACAGTGGAGGAGAATCTGACAAGAATGGATAATAGTTGAATTTCAGTAGCATTTGATTGTTAAAATCAGCAGTTTCAAATGACTTGGGCTTGAAAGAGAGAAAGGAGTTGAAGATGCCATTCCTACCATCTCTGGTCTAATATCAAACCAGTTGCTTCCTGTTTGACCATCAGCTAATTATCACCCCCCCCAAAAAAAAAGTCATTTTGTGATATGTGGGTTAGTGGCTATGAGTTTAGGACTTTGGGTAATAAATAGCTTTACTTGTAGAAAGTTTTAATGTCATATATAGACACACAGAAAATGATAACTTCTAGAAAGCTAGCTTAAAAACAAAAAACAAAAACCAAAGAGTTAGGTAGGAGCTGCTCAAACACTTAAGTGTAATGGAAGTCCTGGCCACCCTCATTCCTTTTTGTCCCTTGGATCTGGGAACACAGATTATGCTGTCACCTGCAGTTCCTCCAACTCAGTGCCTGTTTTGTCTCTGTCCCCAGATCTCTCCTCAGTTCTTCTCAGAAGTGACTGTAGGTCGATGAGCTAGCTGCATTTTTCTGAGATGGTTCCCTCCAATCCCCACTTGCTAGCATCTGCTCTCCAGCTACATGTTTCTGTCCTCATAGGGCCTGCCTCCTTGTGTTCAGTATGCAGGAGCTCAAGTGTCCTCCTTTGAGTCAGCCCTCTCCTGTGGTGTTAGTCCCCCTGGCTGACTGGATCTGCCTTCATCCTCTGTCCTTTGTGGCTTTACCCAACTTCCCTCTATGCATTATCCCACAAATGAAGCCAAACAGTGAAACCTTCCATCCTACAAAGAAAACGGCTTCGACTCAATAATCCTGTGCATTGACCAAATTATTTCCAGGCCTGTATCAGAAGACCTGTGTCTCCTTGGTGTACACCTCCTCTCTTTCCACTCTTTCTGTATCCATCTTCTTAGACTTCACCATCAGTTTGCCCTTATCAGTCACCTTGTCAGTGTGATTTTTTTTCCAGGGTGGTTGGTGGTTCTAGCTTTAAATGTCCAACCAAAATCTTCGTGGCCCCTACCTAAGCAGGAATAATTACATAGTTTGCTAACTCTTCATTCATCTGTAAGACTAAAGTTCCCTCACTGTGTTACTGTTAGCTTGTTCATCTAGCGAGTGTTGGAAAGCCTTAAGTCTTAATTCTTACATTGCTTTTCTCGCCACTGTCCTATGTTGTTGCTGGTGGTGATGGTGGGGTATGCAAGTGTGTGTGCATGTTTATATGTGTGTTTCCGCTTAATAATTGTATAAATTAGGTCCTAATATATAGTAGGATATAAATGCAGTAAAGCTTAGGATTGATCCTAGAGATAGGAAGCTAGATCCTTTGATGTGTAATGTTAAGGCAACCATCCACCTTCTTGGTGCATGAAATAGTTAGACTGCCGTGAGTTAGGACAAGTGACAGCAGGCTGGGTCTAAGTGACTTTCCACTGCACATCTGTGCGTTGTTTGTTTCTTTATTTTTCCAGGGCTGGAAATTGAATTTGGAAATTTGCATGTGTCAGCCCTGACTCTCTACCACAGAGCTGTATGCCCAGCCTCAGTTTCTCCCAGTTTCATGTTCTGGGAGGAGCTGAAGTATGTTCTCAATATCCCTGGTCTGAAAGTCTAAAATCCAAAGATCTTCAAAATCTAAAAATAGTTGAATGTTTTTTTGATACTGTGAGTGGAAAATTCTATACCTGAAACTGCATTTTTGCACAAAATTATTTAAGATATTATATGACACCATGCACAGCCTTTTCCATAAAAATGCATGAAATATAAATGAATTTTACCTTTAGATTCAGTTTCCATTTTTAAGATACCTCATATATGCAGGAAGATCATCCAGAATCTTTTTTGAAAATAGTTTAAAATTCTTTGTGGTATTGGACCATTCTATCTGTACTCAAAGATTGCTTTGGTGTTATTTTGGTGTCAGGATAGTCCCTGACACTTTCATTTTTAAGGTATTAATGAAACTATGAGTTTCATTAATATTCACAAAATATTTTTGAAGGCTATATATGGTGGCACATGCCTTTAATCTCAGCACTTAGGAGTCAGAGGCAGGTAGATTTCTGAGTTTGAGACCAGAAACTTTAAAGCTTTTATACACAGGAACTCCATATAGTTCATGATTGCTACAATTTCAGAGCAAAATGACACCCCCCCACACACAAGTAAAATACGTTGAAGTGTAAATTTCTAATGACATTTATTTTAGTATTAATATGAATAGAATTGCCACCAACCATGTAGTTCCTCTGTAAAACTCACCTGTGCTGCTTCCTGCCAGGCTGGCTCTGTCTTCCACAGCGGGAGTATGTGTTAGCAGTTGGTCATTTCACTGGTGGACCCTTGTGGGATTAGTTCCTAGTTTGGAGTTTATTTCTTCTTTCCACACTCTCATCTCTCTCCCCCCATGTTTTCTTTGCCCTACATTTTTCCTTTCTCTCTCTACTTCCCTTTCTCCTCATCTTTCTCCACTTCTCCTCCTTTTCCTTGATACCTACTGGCTCCCTCTTCTCCCTTTAACCCCCACCCCTGCCTGTCACACACACACACACACACACACACACGCACACACACACATATACATGCGCATGTGCGCACACACGCACGCACACACACATGCACATACACATGCACACACGTACATGCACATACACAAGCACGCGCACCCCCCCCCCCCCCGTCTGATGATTACACTGGTTTCCATAGAGCCTGTGCCTTTTTCCTTCCCACCAGAAATGTGAAAGGAATCTTCCTTCCCAACAGTACTTGGTTTTTCTTTTTCTTCTTTAATTGGCTAATTAATTAAATTTTAATAGTAGCCATTCTGATGGGTGTGAGATGCAAGAGAAAGACTAGCTTAATTATATTGTCTTCTTTGTACCAGTGCTCTTCTTTATTTTATTTTCTCTCATGGTTCATTAATTTCTTATATTCTAGGACTTATAAGTTAATTTGCTTTTTTTTTTTCTTCCTGTTTTGCTTGGAGAGCATTGATCGAGAGACTAAGGATAGATGGTTAATACTAAACGACACTTAGTATTTACAGGAAATTTTATCTTTGGGGCAGCCGCAGCATTCTTTGAACAGGACTGTACAATTAAAGAGCTGTGATTGTTGTAGGACAAGGCATATCTAAGTCAGTGGCTGCATTCACATGGTTTCTACGCATTGTGGCTTTGCTTTGCGTACTTAAGGTCCCACGAGTATCCTGTGCAGTAGTGAAGTTTTTCTTCTGTATATATCATGAAGTCGTTGACACTATGTGATTATGTTCGTTGTCTTATTCTGCATAATGTTATGAGTATACCAAGTGTTTGGACAAATAATGAAACAGGGCCTACCAGGCCAGCAGGCAGTTCTTCCTGGAGATCAAATTCTAGTGAAATATGATATGGCCTCAGCAAGATGGAGGGACTTCTGCAGTGCCTCTGTCACATTCTGCCTCCCTTTTCCTAGAAGGTCTCCAGCTCTCAGAGATATCACATGCTCCCATGACCACTTGCAAGCCACAAAAGCCACAAGAGCTAGCTAAGGACAAAACCTCATGGACTTCTTTCTTCGGCTTGAGGCTCTTTTAGATATGCATGCTATATTTCATTGGTCAGCTTTACTCCCTTGCCTGCCTGTATAGCACAGTGATGGGAAATGTGGCCATTTCTAACAGGAGCATGCACACCCGCCTGTCCTAGTCACTTTTCTTTTGCTCTGAAGAGACACTATGAGCACAGCAGCTTTTTACTTCAGGACCTACTTCAGTGACACACCTGCTCCAGCAAGGCCATACCTCCTGATCCGTCCTAAACAGTCCACCAACATTCAAGTGTTTGCCCTGTGGGGGCAAGTCTCATTCACACCACATTATACTCCCTGGCATTTATGGGCTTATGATACAAAATCCATTTAATCTAACCTCAAAAGCCCCCTTAGCCTGTGTACTGGCTGGTTTTGTGTGTCAACTTGACACAGGCTAGAGTTATCACAGAGAAGTGAGCTTCAGTTGAGGAAGTGCCTCCATGAGATCCAGCTGTGGGGCATTTTTTCAATTAGTGATCAAGGTGGGAGGGCCCCTTGTGGGTGGGCCCCTTGTGGGTGGTGTCATCCCTGGGCTGAAGTCTTGGGTTCTATAAGAGAGCAGGCTGAGCAAGCCAGGGGAAACATGCCAGCAAGGAACATCTCTCCATGGCCTCTGCATCAGCTCCTGCTTCCTGACCTACTTGAGTCCCAGTCCTGACTTCCTTGGTGATAAACAGCAGTGTAAAAGTAAGCCAAATAAACCCTTTCCTCCCCAACTTGCTTCATGGTCATAATGTTTGTGCAGTAATAAAAACCATAGCTAAGACAAATTGGTACCAGGAGTGGGGTATTCCTGTGACAACCTGACCATGTTTTGGGGAGGACTGTGGAAGGACTTTGGAACTTTGAGCTAGAAGAGCCACTGTTAAGAACTCTGTGGAATGTCTGTGGGAGCTTAGAAGATCATGTTGAGAACAGTGCAAAAGATGGAGGCCTGGCTTGTGAAATTTCAGAGGAAAGATTAAAGACTCTTATCAGGGCCATGTTATTTTGATTGTGAAGATTCTGTGGGTTTGGTTAGCTGGGGCTGAAGTATCAGCTGTGATTAACAAGATACCAGAACTACTAAAGCGAAAACTGCATTACTGGGACTATTGATGCTGGTTAGCTGGAGCTAAGAAATTAGTGGTGATTAAGAAGAGACCAGCATCATTGAGGTGACACCTTCTGGAAAGTGTTTTCTGAGAGCACAAAGAGACTGTGTTCCAGAGATAGCCAAGGTTGTACCTTGTGCTGCAGCAGGACTTGGTAATGTGTAAGAGTCACCCAAGTGGTACTAGTTTTGAAGACATGAAGGGGTCATAAAGAGCAGCTGAGGCTCGGCACAGTGAGAGGCCACAGAAGGCCATTGGTGAAGGTGCAGCCTCAGTTTGTAATTGATGGCCTAAGACTGAAGGGGTCATGCAAAGGAGCTGAGGCTTGGCACCATAAAGACAGTCTATGAGAGGTTATTGGTGAAGCCTAGTTACAGCAGAAGACAGTGTTTTAGAGATGCCAGTACCATGAATGACCACCAAGAACAGCAGCAGCAGTGGAGTACAGACATCTGGAGCCTAAAAGACAAGGTGTGTGCTACAAAGGGCAGAGCTGGAGAAGTGACCAAAGCCCTTAGAGCAGCCCAGAAGATCGTGAGTTGGATCCCAGACATTGGTTTTGCTTTTAATTGTGACTGTGCCCTAATATTTTTCCCTCTTGAAGGAAGAATGTGTTTTAGTGAAGCCCACAGTTAATAGACTTTGAATTTTAAAAGATATTGGACATTTTAAGTTGATTGAACTTTTAATATGTAAAGACTGTGGGACTTTAGATCTTGGGAATGAATAAGAAAGTAAGGGTCAAGGCTTAATAGTGATATGTTTGTGTGTCAAGTTGACAAGGGGTCAATTGTACTGGCTGGTTTTGTGTGTCAACTTGACACAGGCTGCAGTTATCACAGAGAAGTGAGCTTCAGTTGAGAAAGTGCCTCCATGAGATCCAGCTGTGGGGCATTTTCTCAATGAGTGATCAAGAGGGTAGGGACCCTTGTGGGTGGTGCCATCTCTGGACTGGAAGTCTTGGGTTCTATAAGAGAGCAAGCTGAGCAAGCCAGGGAAGCAAGCCAGTAAGGAACATCCCTCCATGGCCTCTGCATCAGCTCCTGCTTCCTGACCTGCTTGAGTTCCAGTCCTGACTTCCTCTGATGATGAACAGCAATGTGAAAGTAAGCTGAATAAACCCTTTCCTCCCCAACTTGCTTCATGATCGTAATGTTTGTGCAGGAATAGAAAACCTGATTAAGACAGCCTGTCACAGTCTTAAGATTTTTTTTTTTTAAAGTGCAGAGTTTTTTCTGAGAATCAAGAAAATCTCTTAACTCTAATTGTAATGAATCAAAAAGCAAATTTTACATCCATTCGACATACAGTGAAACAGTGTATACTCTGCTGGTTTGAATAAGAATGGCTCTCATGGACTTGTGTGTGAATGCTTGGTCCATAGGGAGTAGTACTGTTAGGTGCAGCTTTTGTGGAAGAAGTGTTTGATGGGGTGGGAGGTCCAGGGCAGGGACGAGCTTTGAACCTTTATATGCTCAAGCTATGCATACTGTGATCCATATTCTCTTTGTCCTACTTGGTCCAGACATGGAACTTGGTCTCCTTCTCCAGCACCATGTCTGCCTGCATGGTGTCATGCTTCCAACTATGACCAAATGGACTAAACCTCTGAAACTGTAAGCCAGCCCCAATTCAGTGTTTTTCTTTGTAAGAGTTGCTGTGATGATCTGAGGCCCCAGCACATATGTAGCAGAGGGCTATCTTGTCTGACCTTGTGGGGGTGGGGGAGAGGGTGATCCTAATCCTATAGACCCCAGGGTAGGAATATACAGAGGGGTGGGATGAAGTACTCTCAGCAGTAAAGGGGAGAGGGGAGTTGGAAGATCTCTGCCAGGGAGGATGGAGGGGTCAAAGTGTGGGATGTAAATAGGTAAAATAATTAATTTTTCAAAAAAGAGTTACTATGGACATGGTGTCTCTTCACAGCAATAAAACCCTAACGAAGACCGATATTATTTTAAAAAAAAAAAAAAATGGAAAGGAGGCGCAGTGAGGAAATATTGAACCAAAGCAAGACAGACACCCAGTGGGACAAACTCCAAACCCAGTGACTGTTAGATCTCACAAAAACGTAGCAGGCTCCTTGGATCTCCCAAATCCTTCAGCTCTGTTGATTACATGATTCTCTTGTGGTGGTTCCACTCCCTGTTTATAACTCTCAGCAGGAATCCCAGTCCCCTGGCTTTGCTACCTCCAACATCCTGTGGGTCCCTAGTGCCTCCTGGCTTCACTTTCACAGCTTCACATGGTGGCCTCTGCTGGCCTGACTGCAGGGACTCCAGTCTTATACCTGACCTCAGTGGCTCCCTTCATTAAGCACAGATGATGGTACTCCTGTGCCTTTGACTCTTAAGTCCAGAACCGCTTTGGAGTTCTGCCTGCTTAGCTGAGAACCTGTCCCCTCCTGGATTTGCATGTGCAGAAGCTTCCTGTGCAACTGGTTTTAGGTGGGGCTCCCTTGGGTTCTTCCCTTTCATAAGTCGCAGGATTAGCTTGGTGTGTTGGTCCTTGCACTCAAGGACCCACTATTTTTATGCTATTTATCACCAGGCTTTTCTGTTAGGGCAGAGCTTGGCTCTAATATTAAATATGCCACTGCTCTTGGTCTTCTAAGCCTGTACAGTTTGTTTTTCGTTCGCTATGCTTGCTCTCATTGTGGATAAGATTGGTTATTAATAGCTACTTGACATACTCAATAGTAGGTAGTACTAAAATCCCCTTTGCTTATATTAATTCAAAACTCTTCAATTTAGGCTCAGCAGATTCTCCAGAGACAGGCAAGAAGAAGCCACACTCTTTGCCAAAATGTCTCAAGAATGGCCTTTAGCCATTCCCCTCTGAGACCTCTTGAGCTGGGCCTCCATATTCCACCTTGATCTTCTTGGCACGACTTTCCATGCTCCTGGATTACATTTTGCTTAGAGGATTCTGCTTTCCCTAATCTGATATACCCAAAAGCAGCATGAAACATACAGTTTCCCAGGGAAAGTTTTAAATGTCAGTGATTTCCTCATATAAAAATAAATGTAAATAAAAGCATATATTATATATAAAGGCATAGCAACACTCATATTCCTGGTACTAACCTTGTCATAGTTTTCTATTGCTATGAAAAGAAACCATGATTAAGGCAACTTATAAGAGAGAACATTTAATCGGGGGCTTCCTTAATTCTGTGATCATCATGCTGTGGAAACTGCTTGGCAGCAGGCAGGAAGTGGTATGGAGAGGTTGCTGAGAGCAATCTTCTGCACAATTATCAGGCACAGAGGATGGGGATGGGACTGCCTGGGACTGGAAAGCTTAGAGCCATTCCTAGTGATCCACCTCCTCCACCAGGCCATAATCCTTCCTAAATAATTCATCACTCCAATCACAGGGCCATGGAGGAGGGGGATGGCAGTGGGGCTGTAGTGGCAGGGAGGGTGGCATTCTCATTCAAACTACCACATGTCTCCAGCTGTTATCTTTCCAAGATCTTGAGTCAGCAGACACTGAGCATGGGGGCCATGTATCCCCTAGCAAAAGGGATTTCTAAAAGTTATTGCCTTGGCTTGTCTCCTCATCCCTTTTTTGCTGATGAGAAGTTATGCTAGGACTAGTGGTTAATATCACTGCAAACCTCACTGACCGTGGCACAGGCATGGAGAGCAAGCAGGGCGAGTCCTTGGCGCTGTCCCTCTCTGAGGCCATGTCAGGGGATTGCCTAAGTCTTTTAGTGGAACTTGTTTCAGTATGTCTGCCTTTGTTTGGGTTTGTCTCACCATCTGTCAGAGGCTTCAAGAACAATGACATCTGTCCCTAGCACCCCAGGCACAGTGAGTGGGACACACGTTTGCACTCACACTCTTGGATCACAATACTTATATACTGTTTCACTTCTGCGAGGGGGAAGACATGCTTATTTTGTAAAAAGATCACATTTCTGTGTTATCGTGATATTGATGTAGTCTCTGGTTATATGGGAGAGATAAAACATGACCTTCTACAGTATCTAAATCAGGAAGATGCTGCCTTTATATATAATATATGCTTTTATTTACATTTATTTTTATATGAGGAAATCACTGACATTTAAAACTTTCCCTGGGAAACTGTATGTTTCATGATTTACATGTAGAGAGAGTACCTGAGGCAGCTCCAAGCCTTCACTAATGACTATGCCTTCCCAGAGTAAGTTAGACTTAGCCGACTTTTGTGACATATTGCTTTCACATTTTGACAGTTAAAGAACTTTTAAGTCTGTCTCAACATTGTTGTTCTCATAGGGCACTGTACTTTGTAAGGCACCAGCAGCTAACCTCCTCCTTCCGTGTAGACTAGGCAGGTGTCACTCCAGTTCTCTGGATCATCACCTTCATTTCCCTTTCTCTGTTAGCAATTCTCCTTCTGGTCAGGCAGTCTTTCTCTATTAGTCTTTCCTTCCTCACCCGTAAGACTCTGCTGTCTGTGTGCAGTGTATGTAGATTTAGGAAAACTGAGTAAAGAAACTCACTAAAAAAAGAGTTAAATTTTGCCTTTGAGTCCAAATAACTTATTTCTTAAAAATCTCATGTTTAGCTGGGCATATATGTGACTTAAATCTCATCCAGAAGTAGGGGGAATCTCTGTGGATTTAATACCAGTCTGTTCAACCTATCAAGGTCCAGGTGAAGAAGAGCTCCATAGTAAAACCCTGCCCTCAAAACCAACCAACCAACCAACCAGCAAATGAAACAATATCTCAAACTTGTTAAAACTGACCATTTCCAATCATTTCATAAGTAAGTTTATACTCTTAGAAAATAGCACTGCCCACAGGAATTATGATCAGTTTGTAATCATGAACGTCTTACTGCTTGAACGCTATTTGTTTTACCTGTCCTGAGTGAAGTGTTCATCCCTGTTATCAAGCTACTGTGCTTTGGCCTGTCCTGATGTTCTTCACTCTCTGGTGCAGTAGTGATGGGCTTGGGTGGATCACTGCTGCCACTCACACTCAGTGTCTACCACAGTTACCCTGGAGAAGTCTGCTACCAGCTGCATGGTGTCTGTATTGCTCCCCAGGTTAGAGCGTGCCTGGAAACTTCATTGTAGTGTGTATATCATAACTGAAATTTATGTTTGCACATATAATAAATATTTCAAGTTTTAATTATCATTTGCTAGTGTACTTAAAATATTCGCACAATGAATTAGATAATGACAAAGTTGTTCTTACTGATGTGTTAGTAAAGTGAGCTTTGTTTCTACACTGTATTGTTCCTTGTTAGGCCATTAGTATACATCTTGAGAAATGTTGGCCTGTTTTTGACCCCTGAGAATTTTTCTTTGTGAATTTTGTTTTTTTATTGTGATATATTATTTCTATCTGCTTTGACCTGTGAAACACGCTCTTCAGGCAGTATTTGCTTACTTTTCTTTCCATCTGAGTTATTAATAGTAACTTTTGTGTGCATTCTAAATATATATGTGTGCTTCTCAGACCTGTGTACCTGAGGCGCAGTGGTCTCTGCACAGGCTGTGGCAGTGTCATTAGAAGTGAGGTGCAGTGGTCTCTGCACAGGCTGTGCCAGTGTCATTACAAGTGAGGCACAGTGGTCTCTGCACAGGCTGTGGCAGTGTCATTAGAAGTGAGGCGC
>JADRCD010223398.1:18742-31112 GCA_019843815.1 Montemys delectorum
GTGAGGCGCAGTGGTCTCTGCACAGGCTGTGGCAGTGTCATTAGAAGAGCCTGTTGAGCTGACGTGCTCGGGTGTGCTGGCCTCCTCCTAGCCTCTACTCCTTCAGCGCTTCCTGATTCACTTTCATGGACATTCACCAAATTAACTAATCCAAAGAGATTTAAAATCAGGATTAATTTTGTAGGTTTCCTTTTTTAGATAATTTAAATGTGATTTTTATATCAACACAAAGTTTCTGTAAGGAAAGGTATCTCTCCTGAGAGGCTGTGACTGAAAGTGTATTTGCTTGCTCCTCTTCAGGTTTGGCTTGAACATACTGAGTACAGTATTTTCAGGCTCACACACGGGGCAGTAAGGAACTGCTTTTTCTCATAGACTTGGAACTAGAGAATCTGATCATTTAAATGCTGTAGTATTTTTATGATTTCTGTAAACCAGTCCTCACTATAGACAAAATGAGACTATGACAGAGAATCCTAAAATTGTTCTTAGTTTTTGTTTGTTTGCTTGTTTTACTTTTCCCTAGCTTGTTTATGCCGGAACTATTTATTGAATTTGTGAATGAACAGGACTTGTCTTCCTGGGTAACAGGAGCTTCTTGAAAGCCATGATTTCCCATTTATTTATTTTCTTTCTTTCTTTCTTTCTTTCTTTCTTTCTTTCTTTCTTTCTTTCTTTCTTTCTTTCTTTCTTTCCTTTGTTTTCTTTGTTGACACAGGGTTTCTCTGTGTAGCCTTGGCTGTCCAGGACTCACTTTGCAGATCAGGCCGGCCTAGGACTCCCAGAGATCTGCCTTTCCCTGTCTCTGGAGTGATGAGATTAAAAGTGTGTGCCACCATACCTGGCTACCATTTATTTTTTTTTTTTATTAGTGACATCTCATATAGTAAATATAAGATATAATTTTTGTTAAAAGCATAATCAATATAAACATCAATTGTATCTTTACAACAAATTCTAATATAATCAGAAATAATGATAGTATTGAATTGTAGGAAGTTTTGCCTGAGCGTACCCAAGAGATGTTTCCACCTGATTCTTCCCATGTCCTCCTGTGTCTACATCAGCTGTGTGCAATCCTTTCTTTCTACACCAATGCAGACTGCTCACTTCCTCCCTCCTCCTTGCAGTGCAGACTGCTCACTTCCTCCCTCCTCCTTGCAGTGCAGACTGCTCACTTCCTCCCTCCTCCATGCAGTGCAGACTGCTCACTTCCTCCCTCCTCCTTGCAGTGCAGACTGCTCACTTCCTCCCTCCTCCTTGCAGACTGCTCACTTCCTCCCTCCTCCTTGCAGACTGCCTTCACTCAGATCTTCCACAGGTGTATGCCTTGCCCTGCTAGGACTTAATTGCTCCTTGAATGTCAGGTCAGGATTGTGTCACAGAACTTGATTTCACTGGAAAACCACATTTCTTTCTGGACTCTTAAGTTAATTAAGACACAGCATACCTCTTTCTGTTAATATCATCAATATAGATGCACACTTGCAATGATTAATTGAGTCAATTTGAATGACTATGTATTTACAATATCCAGTAATGCCTTTGAGAGTAAGCAAGACTGTTACATATATGTGATATGTGTATGTGCTCATTCATTTATGGCTATAATGCAAGTTAATCACTTTCCCCAATTGTTTGTCTATTAAAATTTTACTATTTAAAATTATCTATATAAAACTATGTGTAGCTTTAACAACTGGGACACATTAGGTATGAAAAAGATAAGAACATGTATGTACATTTTCTTTTTGGGGGGAGGGGGCAGGTTGAGACAGAGTTTCTCTGTGTAGCCCTGGCTGTCCTGGAACTCACTTTGTAGACCAGGCTGGCCTCGAACTCAGTAATCTGCCTGCCTCTATATGTTCATTTTCTTATTCTCAAGAAATGTGAACTGGTCCAGAGCATATGCAAAGATGTGGTTTTGAATAGGAGCCAGTAAAGGACACTTCAATGTTAAGCAGACCTGTGCTGCTATGCCCTGAATAGACTGTGGAAGATAGGTAAGAAGAGACTAAGGGTCTATAGTCTTCCAGCAGATGATTGAGAAGCAAGTTCTGAAAGAGAGTACCAGAAGGGAGAAGCGGCAAGTGATCCTGATTGATGACTCAGGAGTCAGGCGTGGGGCTCGGGCCATCTGTGACCCACATAAAGTGAACAGGGCCTGCTGCCGCCTAAGGGTGCCAGCTACAGAAGAAGACAGAAGGGCAGAAGAGAGCCCTGTGAGACAGAAGACTTCTACTCAATTTTAGTCAATCTTGGGTCTAAATTGTAACCTGAAGTTTCTAGCAGTTATTAGAGAGATGTAAGCACCGGGAAGTGGTAGTGCAGAGCTGCTCCTCCTCCAGTCCCTGTTGTTTTAAACATAGATGCACTTGTACTTCAGTACCAGATCACTTGTTGAGACTTTTTAGCTCAAAACCAATAAGAATAACTAGGTTCTACAACTTTACAGTTTGCACAAGTACCGAAAACAGGGTTTT
The DNA here is from genome assembly GCA_019843815.1 of Montemys delectorum. Lineage (NCBI taxonomy): Eukaryota > Metazoa > Chordata > Mammalia > Rodentia > Muridae > Montemys > Montemys delectorum. The sequence continues at coordinate 21,226 of JADRCD010223398.1, forward strand.
TTGGTTTTTTTTAATTAGAAAATAGGGGACTGAGTTACCTGATTGTCTTTAAAGACTGTTGCTAAAGTAAGGCTTCAGAATGGAGGGATGCTTGATACACTCATGGGATGTCACCTCTTTCTTAATTGCCTTTGTTTATTTTAGCTAGCACTAAAAAATTATAGCAAGTTGGTTATCAACGTGAAGAAAATAAGCCAAGCTGCTTTTGAGCAGGTTCTCAGACAAATAGGAACTTTTAATGTTAACTACTCAGAAACCTAAGTGGAACAATTCACTGACCTCCCCGCACCCCCATACCATTCCATCTCTTGTAGGTAACTTCCCCGTGAGAAGTTATTGAGCTGTAGTGGAAACTATTTTGGGCTATGGTGGTGAATGGAGGAGGAAGTGGCTTTTAAGTGTGATCCTGGAGAATGTCATTGCAGCTCAGTGTAGAGTATCTGCCTTTTTTTTTTTTTTTTTTTTTTAATTGTCTTTTTTTCTTCCTTATTTCTCCTCTGAGGCAGGGCCTCCAACCTGCATTCCTCCTGCCTAAGTTTCTCAATGCCAGGATCACAAGAGATCCAACCCACAGCACCTGGTGCCTGAATGCATAGCTGTGCAAATCTGTGTGATTCCTTCCTCACCATGGAAAAGGGAAACAAAGTCCTGCATAGTACCACTTTATAACCCTTGGAAGAACAAGAATACGGCCATATCATCCAGCAATTTCCTTAAGTCCAGTTGCCATAGTTTAACATCCCTCTGCTCCAATGTACTGAGAGGCATTGTCTTCCACACTATCCCTCCTGTTTCTAAACTTGGGAGCTGGCTTCTGTCTCCCGCAGGGAAAGTCACAGTGTTTCTTTAAATAGTGAATACTTTGGATAACACTGAAATAATCTTCTCTTCAAAAATGCTTACAGGGAGGCCTTCTGTTTGGGTTCTTTTGTGTTCTTTATCCTTTACAACAGTGCTCTTTAGAGGCCATCTTGCTATGGAGTATATGGGTTCTGCAGATTCAATAGCCATTCTGTTCTTTTACAATAGATTAATAATTTTAGTTACATTCATAGCTAATTTTAAAAAATTTTTAATAGGAATAAATAAGCAAAACCAATAACAAGATCTTTTTCTCAGTCACTTGCATCACCATAAGGAAATATAGTTTTAAGAAGCATGAGCATAGGACAGGAGTTACAGAAATCTGAGTCCACGTGCATCTCCGATTCTGTCTATTGTGAGACTCCTCTACTTCAACCCTGGATTTTCTGTGCAGAAGTCATTGGCTTGAACTGTTTAAAACACCAAGTCCTTTGACTCACCAAGGGTCATGCTCCCATTGTGAGCTTATTAGTTTGTTTGTTTGTATGTTTGGGGATTCTGTTTGTTTTTTTTTTTTAAAAAAAAAAAAACAATGACATCTTTTTAAATCCTCTTTTTTTCCTTTGTTAATGGAAGGGAAAGTTGACACTGTGTAGTGTGTACGCCTGCGTTCAGCAGATTGCAGTGTGTGACCATATACTCGTGTCCAGTCATCTACAGTACTCTCTAAATTAGTGCCTTTATTCAGAGAAAGAATTTTCCTTTCACCTAAAGTAATCATGCGTAGTTTATGAGAGAAGCTGTTCTTTCTCCCTTTTTCCTATGTGTGGATGTATATCAACGCATCCTGTCTTCTCTAACTAGATTTTTAATAAACTCTTCAAATTCATAATGCATTTCATTTTCTCACTTTAAAATTTCTACAGAACACTTCTGCCTTACACTGTGAAAATTCTGTAATATTTAAATTGTTCCTTAACTCATATAGAACTCTTCACAGCCATACAGGGTTCCTAAACAATTGTTTTCATTTCCTATTAAAGGCCACAAGAAAGCTTATTAATAAAATGAGTTTCAAGTGTTGAGATTGAGTTCTGGTTTGTCATTTGATTCTTTCCCATGTGAGGAGGTGTTATCCATGATCTGAAGTACTAGTGCATTTGCTTTCTGAGACACTGTGTTAGCACTGGAGGGGACCTTGTGGTGGGAAGGCTGTGGAAAGGCCGCAGCTGTGTTCTCGTTCTCTCTCTCTCTCTCTCTCTCTCTCTCTCTCTCTCTCTCTCTCTCTGTGTGTGTGTGTGTGTGTGTGTGTGTCTTTCCTTCTCTCTTTGTCTCTCTCTTTCTCTCTCTTATTCCTTACTTTTTTGTGTTGAGTGGACATGTTCATGCTCAGGGGATACTTTAGTGATGAGAAAATACTTTGAATTTTCATTGATATTACCACAATTTAGCTACTTATTCATTAGTTTTCATGAATATTATATTATTCACTTTAAGAGACAAGAAAACAAAGCTATAACAAATATAGTTATAAAATGTTTATATATATATATATATATATATATACTTTCCAGTCTTAAACTTTTCTTTTCTCCCAAACCATAAAGTTTGACTTTGCATTATTAGCAAGAATTAAATGGTAAGATTATTCCATTTCTGCACCCCAATTCCTATTTCTAACATCTGCATTCTTACTAGACCCAGCCTGACTTCCTTCCCAGCACCTTGTTTTCAGAAGGGTTCTGACTGGATCTGGATTTCTGTGTTGGCCTGTAACTTTCATCACCTTAGTCAAGTCTCTTAAATAATTCAAGCTGAAACCGAGGGTAGGGTTTTATTTATGATATAAGTATTCGTAGTATGTGGTCTTCCAAGGCTGTTTCATGTTTTGTATTAAATGCCAGAGCCTGGCTTTGAACCATGCGTGAGTTTGACTGTGGATGAGATATTCAGACATTTGACTTTTCTCACAAGAGCATTCTAGTTTAAAAGGCAAACTGTACTATCTACTGTAGAGCAGCATTTTCAGGAGTAAGTTGAGATCATGGTCCTTCAGTTTCTGAGAGAGCCTATTACAAATAAAATGTTGTTTGCTGTGAAGATGATGTGGCCTTGTCAGCCTTTCTGTCCTGTGACTCAATTAAGCAGTGTGTAGACCCCCCAGAGTATATACCCTAGACTGCCAGTTAGAGAAAGTTAGAGGAATTCATGCAGACGCCATTCCTAGCAATGTTGTCTTAGTCTCTGACCAGACCAGACAAATAATGTGTTCTCTTAATGGCAAGTCCATATTTCTTCCTCCAATGGATATATACTCAACAATAAAGTTATCAGTTGTTAACTTCAGTTCTACCTATTTCACAGATTTATATGAAAAATGGCTAATACATTCTTCTGTTTTTACATAGAGCACAAGTGAAATATTCATAATATACTCAGCTGTTTCTAATATGTATTGTCTGACCACTTGAAACATATCTACATATCTAACTTCACATTTGCATGTGCTTGATATACCTATCCCATTGCATTATTTTATTCTATCAGACAGGCAGGTTGAGGAGGCAGGCCACCTGCGTGTGACTGGAGTGCAAGGGCAAGAGGACCTCACGAGGTGGTGCATGGCGATTGGTCCTGGTGACCAAGATTAATGAAGCTCAGATGGGTTTTAATTAGTGCAGCAGCAGTCATCAATTATCTAGTGAACACAAATATTGTTATATTTGGGAAAGTCTTGATTTATTTTATTCCTTTTGCTAGCACATTCAGATGAATGCGTTCTTATCACAAGCATTCTGAGAAAATGGCCAGAGACCACAGCTTATTACTGAGGCCACACTCACCAAGAGTGAGCAGGACAAAACAGTGTCGTAAAGTGTCCTCAGCATTGTTGGGATTTTTTTCTGAGTTATTTGGCATGTGGAAGTTGTCAAAAATACCAGGACATTCTCAACAAAGTTCAGAGTAGTCTTACCTAAGAGGGAGCCCCTCACCTGTCCTAGTCAGAGAATGAATCTGGCAGAGGTCAGTACGGGTGCACCTGAAACAGGTTGCAGCCACATGTCTGTGTCACATGGTCATCTTTACCTGCCCGTTAGGGACATAGTTCAGCAGAATTGACAGCTGTCTGCACTCTCCTCAAACAGTGGATCCTAGACCCTTGTACAGTTAAAAGGCTGTGCTTGTCTAAGTATGCATACCTATGCCAAAACAGATGCATGTGCTGATACATCCAACCACATGTACTTGGTGTGGATTTAATTTCACTTCACACTGATCTTTCAAGTATATAATACTGAATCACTAAGAATTCTGCAAATGTCTAAGGGGAGAAAATAGTATTTATACTCTTTTAAAAGGTCTGTGACACTGTTATGTCAAGTTGGCAAGCAGATTTATCAAACTAAGACTATTTAACATTTCTTATTTAAATTTGAAGCAATTACCTTTCGTCATAGGAATGAAGACTATCTATAGACAATGTACTTTTTATGTTAAATGTAACAATGTAATTTTAGAAACGTATTTTCGTCTGCTTTCTAACTTAATATTCTAAACCCTGGAAGTCAGTGTAAATGTGGTACCTCCCTTTCTGAGAAGTGAGCAGCGGGTTCCTTCCTGGCAAGTGAGCAGTGGACAGCTACCTTTTTTTTCATGGAGTCCTTGTAGCCCGTCCCCATTGCTCTCTTACTCCACAGAGTGAATGAAGAAAGTGAACACAGGTTCTCCTTACTGTACATTACTGAGCCTAATAGAGGAGCCAGGATGGCTAGTCTAAAGGACCTGTATAAATCATCGTAATCAAGGACTGGTCACAAGTCTATCACCAATAACACTCTCAATGTCTGTAGCAGATTAACAGTTGATGTTAAGATAAAAACATTTCACATATGAAATATATCCATTAATTTTTTTCTAAGTCTTATACTCTATGGGATTTTGTTTATTATGTAACTTCACAGACAACCTCTCCTTTAGTGAATTAGTCAAATTAATTAATAGCATAATTTAATTCAAATAATGGACCCTTAGGACTTTTCCTAAGTGTGTAATGTGACTAGTTTTCACATGTGAATTGTGGTGCCTCGTGCCTGGTCTTTCTGAGCAGCCCCACCTTTGTGTTAGGAAAGGAGAAAGATGCACAAAAAGCCTAAGTGCCTTTTGTAGAAGAAAGTCACAGCTCTATCTAAATTGTCAGAGTGCTTGCAGTGCTGATCATTCATTTGCTATTGTCTTTTAACAGATTGTAAATACTATGGTTTTTGAGCATACTTTTATGGCCTATATTTTTCATAGAGTAGTTAACAGGGAACTCTCTGTTTTGTGCATTGACCCAAAGTTCTAAAAAAGTGCTTTTATGTCCATAGAATTTATTTATTATTTATTGGGTAGACTCCTGACACTACTTTCCACATAATTGATAGTGTGTAAATGTGTGTTAACAGATAGGTGAGTGAGCATAGGCCTCAGCATGTCTGTGGTTCTGCTATAAGAGGAAGCTAGCTGGTTTAACATTCTAAGTTGCTCTGCCTATCCTGGCATGGGAGGTGAAGGGAAGTTTTATAGTTTAAAAACCGGAGGCTCAAAAGATTTGTTTTACTATTACCTGGAAGTTATGATATGAAGGCACTTCATTTTCCTTCCTCAATCATAAGGTATGTTGAATTAGTTTATAAGATTATTATTTTCTCAAAGAAGGTCTCTGCTGCTTACAAAATCATAGTCTACCTATAGGGAAATAAAAGCATCGAATATCTTTTATATTTGTAATTTAACACAAACATAATTTCAGAAGAAACAAATTTCTTTTTGTGCCTTTAAATGTGTAACATGGAACATTAGAGTGCATGTGCCATTCTTGATGCAAGCATGAGAAATCTGAGCTCTGTTTTTCATATCACCCTGAAATGCACAGTAGGTGCCCTATTATCCTTCAGGGATTGTTTTGTTTTCTTTGTATCCTTTTCTATGGCAGTCCATTTAACCATAGAGCTAAGCACACAGTGCATACAAATGCCTACTGTCAGCATGGTATCAAGGTTGATCTAGGACCAAGCACTCCTTGCAGCCTACAGCACAGGACCTGAGTTTTGTTAGTCCTATTAAATTTAAGCTTTTATAAACCAGTGATGTTTATAGCTTAGCAAGATGTTGCTTTCCTTAGTCGCTTTTTTTTTTGAGATTTTTTTAAAATTTTTATCGACACTTATTTTTGGAATTTTACTGGTAAATACTGTATTATTTATATTATCCTACCCTTCCTTCGTCCCCCTTCAACTGCATTGTTGCTCTCCACTTCCTCTTCTCTGCACAGCCTCTTTATAAATTCTTCTTCTTCTTCTTCTTCTTCTTCTTCTTCTTCTTCTTCTTCTTTTCTTCTTCTTCTTTTTTTTGGTTTTTCGAGACAGGGTTTCTCTGTAGTCCCAGCTGTCCTGGATCTCACTCTGTAGACCAGGCTGGCCTCGAACTCAGAAATCTACCTGCCTCTGCCACCCAAGTGCTGGGATTAAAGGCATGTATCACCACCACCCAGCTAAATTATTATTCTTATACCTTCATACATATACACATAAACTATGCTGAGTCCATTTAATATGTATATGTACATGTGTTCAAGGTTGACCTCTTGGGATTCGATAACCTATTAGGCTAGTAGTCTCTGAAGAAAATTGATTCTTCCTCTGTCAGCAGCTCTTGATGGCCTGTAGCTCTTCCTCTAGGCCTGAGGCCTTGTGTGATTTTCCTTACCTCCACATGTGTGTCAGCTGGTAGCACCACTGTGCAGGTCTTGTTTAAGGCAGTTGTTAAGATTTTATGGGTGCAACTTCTTCCTTTTTTGTGGGGGAGGTTGTTTGTTTGTTTTTGTTTGGTTTGATTTTTCGAAACAGGGTTTCTCTGTGTAGACCAGGCTGGCCTTGAACTCAGAAATCCACCTGCATCTGTCTCCCAAGCGCTGAGATTAAAAGCGTGTGCCACCACCACCCAGCATGGATGCAACTTCTTTGTCGTGTTTAGAAGACACTATCCAGCAGCACTTTTTTTGTTCTTAATTTATTCTCAGTTTCTCTCTTTTTTAGAACACCTTATTTTATGTTTTCTTTAAATATCTGTATTATTCTAGAAAACTAAAAACTGATGTTTTAAAATGGCAAGTTCTCCAATAGTAGATTGTGTTTAGTTGCACTGATGCCGAATAACATGTGCTCAACCTCTGATGTACAGTATTTTCAAAGTATGTTCTCCCAAGTGACTTTGTAGTTATAGCTGGCATACTAGGGTACATTTGTAGGAACTTTTATTCTAATGTGCATTATTAATTTGTCAAGAAGCATGTCAAATATGTGTTTTGTTAATGTTTATTGCTAAAAATAGTATTCAAAATGTGACCAGTAATTAAAATAGAATAAATAAAGTAATGGTTTAAAAATATGCTAATATTTAATGCTTATTTTTTTTAATCTTTGGAGAATATGTGATCCAACCTTTAATTTCCCCAAATTATGTAGTTTTATAGAGATAACCAATACATTCTGGCAAATATGTCTTCAGCATTCATATTATGAATGCAACTTACTGGAAATTAAGTGTGTTTATTTGAAGCTTCTCTTATTTCATGTTTATGTAGCTGTGAAGAAAGAAGGCAAAAACACTAATAGCAGAAGATGTTTGGCGGGGAAGTTATTCTTTATGCTTTTGCTTTCTTTTATTCACTTCAACTTGATACACATTTCGTACTGAAAGGCATGTGGAGAACGACACATTAGCACTCTGTCAGCGTCTGTGACAACACCCTTACAATAAGACTCTTTTCTTTGTTTATAGAATTTAAATGTCTTGATGATTAGAACTTTTCCTTTCTTTTCAGAATAAAAGTGTTCAGTACCGACTTTTCTTGTAGTGAGGAGAAGGAAATAAAAGCAACTCTATTTTCTATTACAGATTATCATAAATATTGGAGATGCAGATTTTTCTTAGGTCATTAGCATATCATGCTGCGACCCACACCAGAATGTACCATTAACAAAGCAGCCTTCCTGTAATTAATGTAAATAATATGGGACTACAGCTTGAGTTACCCAGTCAGCCTTGGCGAAAAGCATTTGTCATAACGCATCGTCTGAGGAGCTCAGCCTCAATTCAAATTCAACTTCATGGGCTTGCCCCTTCATTTTTTTAATTTTTATTTATTTATTTATTATTTATTTATTGCTTGTGCTATAAATTTTTGTGAAACATTTATGACTGTAAATTTCTATGGAATACCTACATAGGGAAGAGAGCAATCCAATAAACTGAAATTAAAATTTTATTATTTACGGTGCTTCTGCTGGTGAGGACAATTAGTATATTCACAAGGCCAGAAATGCAGATCCTGGGAATCAGCTGAGGGCCTCTCCCTGTCCTCACAAGTGTGCTCTGTCCTCATCTGCTGCAGCAAATCTAAAGGATGGTCCTGTCGCCATTTGCTGCGATTGCCCTCTGACTCCAAAACACAGAGGAGCATTGTAAATTTTTCATGAAGAGGTTTCAGTCTGTAAAACAGCAAACAGGAATAATGTTTTAAATGCAATCATTGTCAAGTTTGAACAATGTAATTTATCAAGAGAGCAGTTTGTACTATATAATAAGTTTCATATATTAATACAATTTTTCATCTGATGTCAGGCTTCTGATTTATGAATAGCCCATGATCTAAGGTGATCATTGAATTAGAATTCACGTAATAAGAAGCCAGGGATAAGACCCTGAGACTGCTCTCCTGGATTAGCTTCCATGCCACCAAGCCAATTTACTAAACAACCGTGGGCTAAATGATACAGTTTTTCTAATTCAAAGAAGGCACTCGTTAATTAGATAAAGGCTAAAGCTCTCATTATTTTTAAATGATTTAAGAACGGGTAAAGATCTTACAGCTTATACTGCAGCTCTAATAGTTCTTTGCTTACTGCCTTGTAATAAGAGTATTAAAGACAGATGGGCCAGGCTGATTTAAACCAATTACAGTGCTTCATGTGCACCCGTAGCAACGACTATCTGTAGGCATATCAGATGCTAATACTGGACATGTTTCAGATGACTAAAGCAGCATCGATTAATGTAATTTGTGAATAATTTGTTTCTATCTGCTAATTTCAGGAGAAAAATCACAACTGTGGACTTGATTAGTTGTTGACATGCTTTGTAGTTGTCACTCAAACTTTCTTTATACCAACAGTAAGAAAAAGTATTTATAGCAATTCCTTCCATTGATCTGGTACCTGTTAGGTGCTAGGCATTGGTCTGGCTGTTAGGGAAATCCATGGCTTATAAAATGTTCTTCTGTTATTTTCATTTTTGGAATGGCAAATGGATAATATATTCTGGGATGGCAGTTAGTTATCAATTTGTTTAAAACGAAATAAAATGCATTTCAAAATTCCTCGTCTGGATTTGTGTTTGATAACCATTTGAGTCATTTTCCATGTTTCTTCATATTCTGTGTAGATGGCAAGGCCATGTCATGAACCTGAAGTATGGAGTCATTGACTTCTTTGCTATTAGCTTGAATAAGTAGTTGTCCTGCCGTCCTTTATCCTCTTCCTACTTCCTTTGTTTGCTTGCAAATAATAGATATAATGAAAATTTTTGCTTAAACATCCTTGTTTTGTTTGAATTTAATGAATTCATCCCCACTTTTAATGCTCACATGAGCTTCCCATAAGCAACACAGACACCAGTAGCTTCTGTTTGCCTCTCTTTTTCCTCTTCCTATTGTGTGCTCATTTGTTATGGCAGTGCTCTCACACTGAGCCGATTTGGTTGTGGAAAGCATCTACTTCAAGATTGTTATTGTGCTTTAATATCGTTTGATGGCATCACCTCTGTAAGTTGTTTCACGAACACTAACAGCAGCCCTTGGAAGAGCGAGTGCCATGGTCCTGTCTAATGCTAATGCTGCTGCTTTCCCTTGCCCTGGCCTGCTGCTTGTGATGCTTCAGTTTGGAAGGCTGACAGGTCTTCAGTTTGCAGTAAACGAGAGCCTCTCATTTTATGGAGTTTTTTGTTTGTTTGTTTGTTTTTTGTTTGGTTGGTTTTTTTTTTTT
>JADRCD010223399.1:0-22204 GCA_019843815.1 Montemys delectorum
AATATTTACTTAATATCCACTCTGTTTAAGAAACTGGGCTGACGTTTGGTGTCATACAGGGAGTGCATGTAAACCGATGAATTTTGTTTTAGCAAAGTTGGATTCTCTCAGGTAAGAAGTGGCAGAACAATAGGTCTTCTTTTTTTCAGAGTCTGAAATGAGGGAGACAGCAGGAGTGATGTGAAGTCAATAGGTCTGTGGGCTTTTCTGTCTGTTGTCAACAGATGAGTGCGTTTCCAAAGACCGAGAATGCGCTGTCGCCTAAAACCAGCAGCTGAGAAGCACATGTACCCTCAGACCCAGCCAGTTTACAGAGTTCAGTGAGGCAACTGGCCCAGAAGGACTGACCTCATGCCAGCTTGAGGGGAGAAATCCAAATTCAAAAGACACTCCCCTCACGGGACTATGAAGCCATCTTCAAGAGGCTCCAAGGACAGAAGTCACTTCCATAATTATAGTCCTGGCAACATGAGCTTTAGGTCTATTTTTGCTTTGTCTTTACTCTGGCATCTCTAGAACCTCAGAAAATTTCCTGCTCTTGTCAGGAAATTCTTTGGGCTACATTTTCAGTTACAATTTTCAAGAAATAGTTTGTCATTGTTTTTCATACACAGTAAAATATGTTTAGGAATTATCTTGGTGGCCTTCGACTATAAATGGTGTGTAACATCCAGGCCACAACTTTATTCTTGCTGAGACTCCTTAGTGTGCTCCCCTCAGTCAGGCCGTAAATGTGTAATTTTACCGAAAAAGCTTGTGTTCCCTTGCCACGGAGCTCCATTATTGGTATTACAATATTGACACTACAGGACAGGTGGAAGTGCTGACATACGATTATCTCTAAATCATGTCTTGATACCCTAGTTAGACTCTACACTTTTTTTTTTACCTCCCCCCCCACTTGCACTCATACATATTAATAATTTTGGTGGCTGAACTATCTGTCTATACACCAACTTAGTAAGTATTACTGCCCTTGCAATTTTAAATTCTACATTTTATCTAAATATGGCATAAGTAAATTACAAGTGACATAGGAGACTAAAAAATAATTAAAAAAATATAAGCCAAGTATGATATTCACACCTATAATCCAAGAACTCAGAAGGCAAGGATTGAAGGATCATGTGTTCAAGGACATCCTGGCAGAAATAGCTCTGGTTAAAAAACCCAACCAACCAACCAACCAACCAACCAACCAACCAAATAAACAAATTGGCTAGGGAGATGGCTCAGTGGATAAGAGTACTTACTGAGAAAACATAAGGGCTTGAGTTTGGATCCCCAGACCCCACATAAAAAGCCAGGTGTGGCTGTGCACATGCCTATAACCCCGTCCTATGACAGGTGGAGGCAGCTTCACTGGGGCTTGCTGGATGGCAGTCTACTACCTTCAGGTTTAGTGACAGACCCTGTCATAAGGGAATAAGGCAGAAAGTGACAACCAATGTCTTCCTATGTCCTGGACAATCATGCAGGGCTGTATACACACATGCAGGTACACACCACACATACATGCAGAAAAAAAGATTAAAAACAGAAAAGGAAAAAGTGCAAACCTTTGAGCTAAAAACTGTGAAGTAATTACGTGTTTGGAGATTAGCAATTTCCTGCATTTTAAACAGTAGGAACCAGGCCCCCAGCTTTCTCTTTTTTGTGGGTTTAGTTGGTTTGCTCACGAATCACTGAATCACTAAGTCTTTAATAAACATGCTCTGTTCTGCAGCAAGTCCTGCAGCAGAGGTAAGGTCAAAGGTCAAGTGTGTAATAAGTGACTAGAAATACTCCCGTATGGTTGTCTGTACTGCTGGTGTCTATTCATCTACTGTCTCTTTTGCAGAAAAGGCATCTCAAATGATTCACGGAACCAGAGTTTAAGGTGGAAGGCGGTGTTTAATGGGTCCTGCAGTAGCATTTGCACATGGAAGTCAAAAAGCCTAAAAGGAACATTTCAGTTTAGAGCAGTAGCTGCAAATGAAATTGGATTTGGAGAATATAGTGAAATCAGTGAAAATATCACACTAGCGGAAGGTATGTTAACATATCTGTCTGTACACTAATTTATTATATAAAGATTTAGTGCCAAGGACAGATACAGACTTAGTATTAGCAACAGACATGAACAGATAAGGTGGATGAGTGACCAACCATATAAGCTACTGAATGGTTCAGTTTATCGGGTGTATTTTTTTAAATTTCATTTTAATTTTTTCATTTTGATTTTTTTTTTTTTTTGGTTTTATTGAGATGGTGTTTTTCTGCATAACAGCTCTGGCTGTCCAGGAACTCACTTTGTAGACTAGGCTGGTCCTGAACTCCTGAGAGCTGGAATTAAAAGCATGTGGCACCATGCCTAGCTTTAAAACATCATTCTTATTTTATCACTTCTCAGTAGTAGGCGGCCACTCCTGACCCTGCACCACCCCCATCCCATGCTCTTACACAGAATTCCAAGAGTGTCTATTATCTGCCTTCTGTCTTGTCAGCCATATGTAGGGTCTACTTTACCTTCTAGAGACTTAGAACGACTCTGTATCTTTCTTCTTATCTGTTCCGTCACATCCTACCTTAGCTTATGCATTGTACTTCTTAACATCTATGTAGTAAAAAAAAAAAGAAAAAAAACCACCATGACCAGAGTCAGCTTGGGGATATAAAAGTTTATAGTAGGTTATAGGACTCAGGTTTGAGGTAGGAACTGAAGCAGGATCCACATAGAAAAACAGCTGGATCGCTTGCCTCTGAGCTCACATCTGGCTACCTTCCTTATGAATCCTGGGTCGAGCTGCTTGGGGTTGTTGGTACCAGAGTGAGCTAGGTCATCCTCCGTTCATCAGAAATTAAAAAAAATGCCCCCACAGACATACCCATGGACATCTGAGTGAAGCAATTGGTTTTTTTTTTTTTAACTTTTATTGCATTATGATGAGAAAAGTTCCATGATTTCAATTTGTCTGAATTTGTTAACATTTAAAAACATATTTTAAGTAAATAGAATTAAATCACATTCTTGTTTCCCTTTTGTACCCCAACTCCTCCCAGAGTTGGAAGTCTCTTTTCTTGGATGTGTTAAGTAGACAACAAAACTAATCAGGACTTATAGACTGGAAACTTCAGTGACACATTTGATTTTTCTCTCTTTCTAGTCAACAAGTTCAACTGATTTCAATTGATGTCAATTCCTCTTTTTCAAAAATTACATTTATTTCTTTGCTTATATGCATGCATGGACATTTGCCTGCCTTAGTAATGTATGTGCAGGTAGAGAACAACTTTTAAGAGTTGGTTCTCAGATAAATTGAAATCACGTATCTTTTCTCATAATAATGCAATAAAATTTAAATCAATTAAAAAGATAAAATAAAATATAACACATAAAAAAAAGTTGATTCTCTCTGCCTACATGGATCACAGGGATCAAACTCTTGGTGGCAAGCACCTTTACCTATGACCCAGCTTGCTGGCCCATCATCTTAATTTCTCACCGATCAATTCTCATATCTCTATTTCCACATTGGCTTTCTTGATTTAAGGTCTCCTTTCTTTTCTGTGCTCTCAGCTTAACCGCACGGCTGACGGTTTAGCTCATGCACAAGAAGGATGCTTAGCCCATCTTTGAGTGATGTGAAATGGCTCCACTTACTGATTTCACGGTGGCGTGTCTCCACCCCTACGTGGTTTGTGTTCCTAGCATTGGCTCCTGTAATGAAGCTTTTCCATTAGGTCTTTGGCCTTGTGTTTCCTTCAGTCACAAAAACCAGACTACATCTCCCATGAATTCCTTACCTGGGGTTTTCTTTTTGCCACTGGTACTGGCTAAATGGTTCTTGGTCTGAATAGACTACATCTTGATCTTTTTCATGTACACTACCACGGGGGTCTTTATGTCTTCACTTTCTTATCACGCTCATTCTCAGTCTGACTTTTCCTGCTTCCACTCCATGCTCGGGCTGATTCTCAGTTTGTATGACGTGTGCACAAAGTAGCTCTGTGGTTTAGATTCTTCAATAAAAGTTGATTCTGATGATGTGCTGGCTGGTGGAAGTTTTTCCACGTGTGTGTGTGTATGTGCGTGCGTGCGTGCGTGCGTGCGCGCTCTGTGGGGGACTGAACCCTGGACTTTGCACATTCAAAGTAAGCACTCTACCGTTGGTTACATATTCAGCACTGTAACAGCACGATTTTACCCTCACTTATTTCATTTATTGATTTGACTCTAAGATTTCCCCCACACCCCGAGACAGGGTTTCTCTGTGTAGCCCTGGCTGTCCTGGAACTCACTCTGTAGACCAAGCTGGCCTTGAACTCACAAGAGTTCAGGAGGGACTGTCTCTGCCTCCTGAGTGCTGGAATTAAATGCATGTGCCCTGGCTTACTTTTAGGTTCTTACCAACATATGTTAATTATGAATACTAGTAAGTTTCATTGTGACATTTTCCTACAAATATATATTTCGATCTTAGTAACCTCATCATTACTTTCTCTCATCCCCCTTCTAGTCACTAGCCTTTTATTTCAAGGCCTAACTTAAATGAGCCCATTGTCCTGCATATTTGCATTTTATACATACATTTCACATAAAGCTTCAATCATTCTGTGTCACTAAGATGACTCAGTGGGTAAAGGCACTTGCTGCTAAGTCGGATGGTTTGAGTCTGCTCCCTGGAGTCTCCATAATAGAAGAAGAAAATAATTTCCCACAAATAGTTTGCTGACCTCCAAATTTGTGTCCTGACAGGCAAGTATGTGTACGTACACATACATGCAACACATACACCCAAACACATAAGTAAATGAATGCAATATAAAAAATGTAAAATGTCCAGGAGAGCTTGCTCAACCTTTTAGAGCACTTGCTCCTGCAGAGGACCCGGGTTTGATTCTCAGCACCCGCAGCTTGGCTCACAGCCATCTGTAACTCGAGACTCCCTGGGGGTTTGATGTCCTCTCCTGGCCTCCACAGAAACTTCATGCACATGGTACACATATAGACATGAAGACAGAGCATTCAAACACATAAAATTAGAAGACAAAACCACCATGGCATGTGTTTATATGATAGTTAGCCTTGGCTAGATCCTTTCTGAAAAGACCTGAGGAGTAAATGGTTTAGGTTTCGCAAGTTACGTCTGCTCTCTGTAGCCTGCCCTTCTTTCTCTTCCTCCCCTTCTTCTTCTTTTCACTTCCTCCCCTTTCTTCTTTCTAAAATTTGTTTTAAATGTAAAACGTATCCTTAGCTCATGGGGAGTTTTAGAAAGCTACAGCTAGGTTTGTCCCATAGGCTGGGCTTTGCCAAGCTGGGACCTGTATGCATGTTCCCTCTGTAAATAGCACACCACCGTAAGATGCTCAACCACGTTTTCATGCTGGTGTTCCTTAGATTAGTGGCTATGGAGTGAAATGGGTTTGGAGATCTAATGGAACATAATAAGCATCAGCTAAGTATCAGCTACTTTTTTTTTTTTTTTTTCAAGACAGGCTTTCTCTGTGTAGCCCTGGCTGTCCTGGAACTCACTCGGTAGACCAGGCTGGCCTCGAACTCAGAAATCCGCCTGCCTCTGCCTCCCAAGTGCTGGGATTAAAGGTGTGCGCCACCACGCCTGGCTCATTTACTTTTAATATATAAAAAAGATTTCTTTGTCCCAAATTCCTTAAACGGATCATACATGTTTGGTTTTTGTTGTTGTTGTTGTTGTTGTTGTTGTTGTTGTGTTGTTGTTGTTGGTGGTGGTGGTGGTCATCGTAAAGTAGACTGGGTGGCTGTGGTTCAGTGAGATAATAGTGACATAGAAAAGGGAGAAGCAGCAACTTTGATATCTCCTGGGGACAGACTCTCAACATTGTTGATTGCAAACTGCCAACTGCTAAACAAGCAACTCATAGAAACTTCAGAGGAGCAGGTTCCTCTAGTCGTGTGTGTGTGTGTGTGTGTGTGTGTGTGTGTGTGTGTGTGTGCGCATGTGCTCAGGCACACGTGTGGCTATGTGTGCATGCTTGTGAATAAGTGGGACAATTTGGCTTTCTGTGTGAATTAATTTCTTTTCAAACTTCTATCTTTAGATGGTGTTTGGATAACAGAAACAAGTTTTATACTTACTATCATAGTTGGGGTATTTCTGGTTGCTACAGTCCCACTGACCTTTGGTGAGTAGATTTTACAAGGAGGTAATAAATTATTTACTAGATCATACTGACGGATTTATCTAATTTACTACACGAAACATACCCTTATTAAATAAGTTCATAAAGTTCACAGCATTGTCCTTGGCTGTCTTTTCATAGCCACTAGCTTCTATGATTTTTTTTTTTTTGATCAAGGGATGTGTTAGTTTTCTTTCACATAAAGATTTATTTGGCTTACAGTTTTCATAGATGTTGGCTAATGATCAAGTGTCCTTGTTGCTTCGGGTATGTGGTGGCCACTCACTCATGGCAGGAGTGTGCTGTAGTAATGTCCACATCTCACAGCTAGGAACAGAAGAGAAAGGGAATGGAGGTGGGGTCCCATCATCATCTCCAAGAGCATGTCCCCCATACAAGAAGTCCTCCCATTAGGCCCTGACCTCTGTATCGCAAAGATGTCAAGCTGAGGGCCAGGCTTGACCATGTGCACCTTTGGAGAACGTTCTGGTCACAAACCACACCATGAGGCAACTATCTCATGGCTAATACATCAGAATATACGATATACACTTGAGATACAACTCTAAACTATTTGTGACGACACTCTATTTTAGCTTGCTGTAAAACAGTGTTTGTTTCTGATTGTGTATTTCAAGTGTTCTGTGACTTGCTGATTAGAATATAAATAAAAGTAACCATAGATACAAAGACAGTGTAGGATTAATGGGAGGCCAGTGTGAGTCACTGGTTGGGATAGCTTTGGTCCCCCAGCAGACAGCTCAGTTTGGAATGAATGGGGGCCTTTCACAGGAGGCCCATTTCTGGCCTGTGGAACTCATTCTGGCTTTCTGATGACTAATAGGCTTACTTCGAATCACTCACTGTTCATTTACAAAGGATCAAAAAGCAACAGAGTTAGGTCAGATAGCTATTTCCTACAACTTATTTTACGTTCATACGTTGTTATTCCTTAAAGCTCTTCCACTTTTCAATGTTCATTTCAATTATGATAAAAAAAAACACAGAAAACCCAAAATAGATTATGAAAAGTTGGGCCTGGAGGGATATCCCCGTGATCGTACATTTTGGCTTATTCTTGTTGTATAATAAATGTTGACACATCACATTTGTTCAGTTGCCCACATTTCTTGGTTTGGGTTATTAGATTCATGAGCTTTCCATCCACTGTATCTACTGTTGTTACAGAGAGTGCTCCCCTATACAGAGTTACAGGAAGGGTATGATATCAGGGAAGAAATTCTAGCGCATATTCAGAAAGCTGTGGCTTATTGTGTTTATTAGAGAAAGTGAAAAGGGAAAGAGAAAGGAAAAGCTGCAAACACAGGGTTGAATTCTCTCTTTTTCTGTAAATAAATAAATAAATAAAGCTACTATTTAATTAATTTTCACAATTACTATTTTTTCTCCAGAGTGATTGGAGGTTAAAAAAAGGTCTCAGACAACACTTTGAACCTGAACTGAGGTTTCATTTAAAGAAAATCCACCCAGCCATTTTCTGAGTGGGAATCCAGAGATGGAGCTGGCTGCTGCACTGCCCATCAACCTGGCCAGTATTAATTAAAGCTTGCTTCAAACTTGGAAAAAAAATGCACCCAGATAACACATATGACTCCTTCCGTTAAGAGGGGTAGCTAATCTTTTGGGCAGAGCCTTCTAGGATTTTTAACTTGTGGTTCCAGGGAGTCTGCATATGGCACAGCTGATGTCTCCAGAGTTTCGTGTCTGACTGAGGTATATTTGGCAGTTGGCATATAGGCTTGTCTGCTTGTCTGCTTTCTGCTGGGAGGCATGTTACACAAGGAAAACTTCACCTCACCTTTGCTTGCTTATGTCTCCATCACCACTGCTTGAGCCCATGACTCTAGTGGAAGAAGACGAGATCGTTTCAATGTTTTGTGTGCTTTCGAGATAATCCCGCAGATCTCTGACATTCTCAGGAGGCGAAGGTTTTTCTTATGTTTGGAATTTGTGGACTTTGGGTGGAGCTAAGCTAATTCGGTTTTTCCTTTTGTTGGTGGCATATGTGGTTTCACCAGTAGGAATGTGTGAGTGAGTGGGCCAAGACTAAGTTATTAAAATAATGAAAAGTAGCAATTCTTTAGGAATTGCATTGTGCTGAGGGCTCTGTAAAATTGAAACAAAGGCTGACAAGTAAGGACTGGCAGTCTGTGGATTAGGGAGAGGCCATATATGATATGCAACATGAACCTCATGGCAGGAAAAGAAGTTACAAACTATACTCAGTGACTCCAGGAGCTTGTCCTTTATTAGTGGAGGTAAGACATACATGTTTGAGAAGATGTGTCAGGATGTTGTGACATGAGATATGAGTTACAGTGACATGGAAAAGTGCTGGCAGCCACAGGTGGACTTTTAGGGTTTTTGACAAAAGACAGCAGATTAGCAGAAGAATGAGGTATTCCTCTCTCACTGAAGATGCCTGGATGAGGGTGTGAGATGCTTAGAAAAGTGCTCTGTTAAAGGTGCTGGAAGCCCTCCTGTGCAGTCCCCCTAGATGGAATGCCACTTGAGTAAAACTCTATTTTCTCAGCTATGCAAGGAACTATGAAAAAAGGTTGGCTTTTTAGAATTGATTTGGGGGTAGGGAGCAGAGCTGACTAACGTGTAGAATAGGCTGGTTCTGGAATCTGTGCTCTTGCTGCCTCAACCTCCCAAGTACTCAGATTCTAGGTGGGCACCCCATGCAAAAGTTCAAATTTTAATGATCATTTCCAAAGCATTTTTGCTGATTTTGATGCCTGTATCAATATACAACACAAATAGGTAGTCTTACTGACACAGACTTTTTTTTTTAATCATTATAAAAAGTGAGCATGATGTGGAAAGGGGGGGGAATTCAAATCACCCATGGTTCTACAAGTAGGCAGAACCAATGCTGCTGTTTATTACAGAAGTTTTCTACGTATGTATATGAACAACAGATATGTATTCTTTTGTATGTATTTCTGTCTCTGCATTTCAATGAAAAAGTATCAGAGAACACTTTGAACAGAGCTAAGCTTTAATTTTGGGGAGGCCACCCAACTCTGGGAAAGCTAAACCTTTCAAAGGAGTATATGTGTTTCATGTGTCTGCATATGTACATGTGTGCTTACATGTGTGCATGTGAGTGTACCCATGTGCATGTTCATGTGTTCAACATATACATGTGTGTGCGCACATGTGTATGTATGTGCAGAAACCAAGGGCCAAAGTCAAAAGCCTTTTTCTATCCCCATCCACTTTACTTTTTGAGACAGTCTGTCACTGAAGTTGGAGCTCACTGATCAGCTAGGCTGGCTATCTAGCAGGTCCCCAAGATCTGCCTGTCTCTGACCTCTACCTCCAACACTGGGGTTATAGATGTGTGCTACATACTCAAGCATTTAGCTGGGTGCTGGGGATGCAAATCTAGGTCCCCGTGCTTGTGCAGCAAGTGCCTTGTTCGCTGAGTCATCGCCCCAGCTCTGACGTACACATTTCTGCTTTACACATCACATTGAAGATGGTTTACACTTGGTCTTAGCCAGAGGGCTGAGAAGAGACAAACCAAAAACCTTTTAAACGTGCTCTTGTCTTGGAAGCGTTCCTTCATATCTACTGGAGTGTGATGCAATGTCTGGGTGCCCAGGTTTGTTTCATTAATAATTACTTTGCAAGTTTTAAAACTTAGTCTGCTTCTAACTTACAGATAGTTTTGAGAAGTGCATTCTAATGGTATACTTCAAAGTTTATTTGTAGTGGTAAGTAATACAGTTAATCCTATGATTAAAAGTATATGACTCGTGTGGCTTCTGTATGGAATTTTATCCAGATTTAATTTAAAAACTTTTATTATGAGAATATTTTAAAATCAAACTGTTACTCTGCCAACAGTGTTTAGACACACATGTGTACTTAAAACGCACTACCATTTCTTAAGGGGGAAAAAGCCATATATTTTACTCAATAGATTGTCTGTTTTCTTTGTAGTCTGGCATAGAAGCTTGAAAAGTCACAAAGCTTCCAAGGAAGGCCTCTCAGTTCTCAACGACAACGACAAAGAATTGGCTGAGCTTCGAGGTCTGGCTGCTGGAGTGGGACTGGCCAATGCCTGCTATGCAGTACAGTATGTGGCTCGGGCCATCTTCTTGGATCACATAGGCAGAGCATGGGCCCCAGTGACATGGGTGTCCACACATTCCCACATTTTCCAGGCATTTTTGGGTGTCATTGTCAGTAACATTTGCTTCTTGTCTCAAATGTGGCTTGGGACAAAATGGTGAATTATGTGGTTAACCTATAAGAAAAACAGAGACAAATCCATTGCCTTCCCTTGTTTGATTTTGTGATTCAAAAACCAACTTAAGAAGAAGAAATTATTGTGAAGAGAACGAGTGGTAATGTAGTTAATTGAACTGGCAATAGAGACTGAGGAAGGGAGAAAATTCTAAAGGGCTCCCGTGTATCTTATTATTCCATCATCGAAGCTGTATGGTGATCACTCTCAGTGTCTCTTTAAGACAGATGAGTTTAAAACCTTCATTATAATTAAGGAAAATAAGTATTTCTTTTTGTGAGATACCATGTCATACTCTCTGTAAAAAGAACCCTATGGGCACAGATCTTGCTTTCTGAAATCTACAAAACAGAATTTATTTATTTTTATTAACAGTTATTTTATTTATTTGCATCCCAGATGCTGTCCCCTCTTGATCCCCTTTTCAGATGTCTTCCGCATCCTCCTCCCTCTTCTTCTCTGAGAGGGCACCCCCGCCCTGCAAGACAGAATTTAAAGTACATACAGAAATGAATCCAATCAGCTCTTTAGAGGTGTTTTTTTCTCTTTTATTTTTAGAAAACACTGTGTATCTGATATTTAAGTTTCTTCCTGGGTCTGGAGAAGTTGCTTCAGTAGTTAAGAGCATTGGCTGCCCTTCCAGAGGACCAGAGTTCAATTCCCAGCACCTATATGCCAGCTTATAACTGTCTGCAACTCTAGTTCCAGACACCCTCACCCAGGCATACATGCTGGCAAAACACCAATCAATGCACATAAAAATAAAAATAAATAGATCACTTTTTTAAAAAAAAGGGTTCTTGCAAAACAAAACAAAAACCTCAACGCATACTTAATTTAGATTAAGTCCCAGGCGAAGACTGGATCTTTGAAGGCTAAAGTGGTGGTGGAGGAGCTGACCTTTTGGTCATAGTAAATCCTGTATGGCACGAGAGCAGGTATGTGAGACAGATGAAGAGAATACTTCAGGGCCCAGCGGCTTCTGTTGCTCTTTTCTTCATCTGTAGTAGCTTTTACATGGATCTGCCACCTAGAGCATTTTATAACTCCACGTATTTAGAGAGGAGCAGCTGCAATAGAAGCCTTCGGGTAGCCTTTACCTTCACGTTTCTATAGAAATGCCAGTGTCCAGTAAAGTGACATGCTCGCTGTAAAAACGGATAGAGTAGGAAAGTGTTGGAGCACAGAATTCCTCATTACCCTATCAGAATGTGCAGGGCCGCCAAGCACTGAGATCTCTTGATCCCTTTCAAATACAAACAGGTAAACGCAAGGCTCTTGGGGAGAACACACTTACCGTTATCTTACAGTACTCTTCCAACCCAAGAGGAGATTGAAAATCTTCCTGCCTTCCCCCGGGAAAAGCTGAGCCTGCGTCTTTTGTTGGGAAGTGGAGCTTTCGGAGAAGTGTATGAAGGCACAGCTGTAGACATCCTAGGAGTGGGAAGTGGAGAAGTCAAAGTGGCAGTGAAGGTAATGTGGATCTCCAGACCCTGTCACAGATACGACTACATAAACGTTCAGGGCTACTGCCGAAAAGAAATCTTGGGGCACAGTTACCAAGATGCATTGTATGTACGTCTCAGAACAGAATTTCCATCTACTTACTAATAAGAAATGTGACGAGTATGCTAGTAACCTGGATTTTTCCATTACCCCATGGACATACAAATCATTCTAATAGTATGTCAGCTAAAAATATAGGGTGAATATGGGGCTGGACAGAGGGTTCGCTGGTTAAGAGTGCTTCTTGCACTTAATGAGGACTTGGGTTTTGTTCCCAGAACCTACATGGTGTTTACGACTATCTGTAACTTCTGGTCACCTTTTCCTGACCTCCAATGGTGCCAGGCACACATGAGGTACATATACATGCAAGCAGACAATAACATACATACACACATAAAGTAAAATAAATGAGCATTCAAAAAATAAGACAAAATGTAGAGAAAAGTGTCAGAATGTAGAAACCTATCATTAGCTACAAAAGCTAATTTTCACATTATTTTCCCCATTTCTTACATAGACTTTTGAAAAGGCGAATATATTCAGGCTTTATTTACTACTAAGTATTTATTTACTACGAAGGCTATTAATTAAGACCTGGCAGAGTTTCCTTTCTCATTGAGAATACTCTGAGAGGGGGCTCAATTTGTAGAGTCCTTGCCTAGGACTTTAAAAGCATCGAGCATTGAGTTTGAGCCCCAACACTGCATAAAACAAGGTGTGCTATGCACGCCTGCCTTCCCACCAATGCACAGGAAGAAGCAGGAGCAATAGAAGTGCATGGTCATGTTTCGCTTCCAATAGGTTCAGAGGCCAGCCTGAGCTGCATGAGATAGCCTCTCAAAACAACAATGAGAATACATTTCACATCATCAAGAACTGTACAATACATTCTTAAGGAAACAGGCTAGGACTTGGAATGCTTCCCCAAACTTCCTAGCCATGTGATCTCTGTTGCAGCTGGTGAATTCTGACCCTGGAGCTCAGTGAACTTTAGTAAATATGTGAACAAGTGAGTTTTCCCACTGAGCTTTACTTATAACCATTGAAATCTGAATTTCCTATGTCGTGAGACAGTATTCGCCTTCTGATTTTCCCAACCCTTTAAGAGCACAGAGGCTGGTCTCAGTCTCTGTGTTGTGTGGACATAGTTGGCATGACATAAATGACATAGATGCTGACATAGACATAGGTTACAGTCTGCACCTGCACACAAGCTGAGGCTGCCACCAAACATTTGATGCATTTTAAGGGAAATACTACATATACTCTCATATTTCGGTAACATTTCCCTTTGATACAGGGCCGAACAATCTCATATAATTAAATATCACGGTCACTATTTAATAGTGTTTTCTGCCACTTTGGTAAAATTCTCTCCATTTCCAAATTATAGACTCGAAAATTCCTTTAACTTCCTCTGGTCTGAGCCCATTAAATACATATTTATTTTCTTACATACTAGGATGACTGCTGGCTAGCACTTGTGCCAAGTGAGTGTTGCCATTTCTGAAATCCTTTTCTACTTTATTCTTGCTTGTTGCCTCATAATGACAGTATGAGTGCCAAGAATTAGGAAGGCATTACTTCCTCATTAGGACCAGGGAGAGGAGATAGGATACTTTATATGTATTGTTCAGGAAGGGGAAAGTTTTCTATAATCCTCTCCACCACACCAATTTCTCTCTTTTGTTTTGTTGCCTGGAACTGAAACTTAATGGCAAAGAGATTGAAGAACTAACCAGGCTGGCCTATAGTGACTCATGACAAAGAGATTGGAGAATCAACTCAGGCTGGCCTCCCGTGACTTATGACAGAGAGATTGGAGACTTTTAGAATAGATTCTCACAATTAACTTACATTTATTGACTAATAACAGGCAACTTTCCTAAAAAAAAAGAAAAAAAACTAGAAAGAACTAGGGAGTGATTTCAAGTAAGCAGATACTGAGAATAAAATCTGAAAATATGCTGACCCATCGATGCCCAAATTAGTGTGTCTTTAAATATTTTCTTTTTTTTTTAAAAAAAGATTTATTTTATTTATTTTATGGGTATGAATATACACTGTAGCTGTACAGATGGCTGTGAGCTATCATGTGTGTGGCTGCTGGGAATTGAACTCAGGACCTCTGCCGGCCCTGCTCGCTCCAACCCCACTCGCTCCGGCGTAGTTCGATGTAGCTGTCTTCAGACGCACCAGAAGAGGGCATCAGATCTCATTATGGGTGGTTGTGAGCCACCATGTGGTTACTGGGATCCGAACTCAGGACCTTTGGAAGAGCAGTCAGTGCTCTTATCCACTGAGCCATCTCACCAGCCCCTAAATATTTCCTATAGTTCTATATAGGTAGAGAGGGCTCAACCATTAAGAGCATGGTTACTCTCCTAGGAGATCTGGTTTTGATTATCAGAACTCATATGGCAGCTCACAACCATTTGTCACTATAATCCAGGGGAGCTGATGGTCTCTTCTGAATCCCATAAGCACTGGGCACTTGTGCTGTACCAACACACCTATAGGCAAGAGCCATACACGTAAGATAAATAGATAATGTAGTAATTAAAAAAATCCCACAAAATAAGAAACATTCATTTCTTCAGAGGGACCTTTTACATAGTTGTTACTCAATCCCTGAACTAGTTCACTGAGATCGTCTTGATTACACAGTAGCAATGGTGGTGGTTTTAGAGACCACACAGAGCATCAACGGGTGAGCCCAGATCGTGTGATCATGCGATATCTGTTATTTAGTGCCAGATATCAGAGTAGATATTGTAAAGACAAAAACATAAGCAGAGCAGAAACAACCACACACACACACACACACACACACACACACACACACACCACCACCACCACCAACAACAACAACAACAACAACAAAGAAGATGAAACAAGCAACAAAACAAAATAAAACAAAACTGTGCCTCCACTAATGCACTGGGCTCCCAGTGGCTGGTGTCTGACTTGTCTCCGTTTCTCACAGACCTTGAAGAAGGGTTCCACATCTCCACTAATGCACTGGGCTCCCAGTGGCTGGTGTCTGACTTGTCTCTGTTTCTCACAGACCTTGAAGAAGGGTTCCACAGACCAGGAGAAGATTGAGTTCCTGAAGGAGGCACACCTGATGAGGTATGGCATAGCTCATGCAGTGATTTTTTTCTCTGACAAGTATGGATAGAAAGATTTCCCTTCTTTTTGGGTTTTTCACACCACAAATAACCCAGCGACAACCAGATTGTCCTGAAAATAAGTGTGGACAAAAAACTTTAAAAGGAAACACATCTGGAGCATTAAATATTCCAGGGAAGCCAATCTTCAGAGCCTGGGTAGATAGTTCTCAGGCAAACGGTCCTCCCAGCTCTCATCTTCAATTAAGAGTGAATTCTGCAAGCAAATTATGAAGCTCTTTTGCTTTTACGATGTGCCTATTCTTAATGAGGGATAATGGGCCAAACAGACCCAGGAAGAATGTTCTTTTGTGTGTTCTGATATTAGCAAGAATATGTCTTACATGTGAGTACACTGTAGCTGTCTTCAGATGCACCAGAAGAGGGCGTCAGATCTCATTACAGGTGGTTGTGAGCCAGCATGTGGTTGCTGGGATTTGAACTCAGGACCTTCGGAAGAGCAGCCAATGCTCTTCACTGCTGAGCCATCTCTCCAGCCCCCAAGGATATGTCTTGCTTAGAACCGGTCAGCAAGTTCCAGCAGGCGGCAGTCATGAGAACTACTCAAGGACATCTTAAGGAGGAGCAGCAGGCAGAGGCTCATGGGAAGTCAAGCTGGGTCCTCTAGTTAGACTGGGCCTTACTCACTCCGGTGTCTTCACAACCCAGTGGCCCAGACCTGAGGATCTGAGTTGTTTCCCTGTAAGGGAAAGGACATTTGACATAATTGTGACGACACAGATATGCTTTGTCCTATCTCTTTTAGAAGGCTATTAGTCAAAATTGCTTTCTTTCCCTATCATAAAACCCATATAGTGAGAAACATGATTTCTTCTAAAAGCCCTTCTATTCTACTCAGATGCACTGGCCACTAGGGGTTGCCATGTCCCCTCCTTAAGGCCAGCGCACAGGACCATAGACAAGTTTTTCTTCTTAACTTCAGTGAAGTTCAGCCTGAACTTCAGGCTTTGGAAGGATGCTCTGGGTAAAGAACTGCTCTGTCCCACGAAGACCCCCGCCCCCCAGCTGGGACCGCTATCACTGCCATGTCATCTGGCTTGTGTCTTTTCACCTTCCAGCAAGTTTAATCACCCCAACATCCTGAAGCAGCTGGGAGTCTGTCTGCTGAGCGAACCCCAGTACATTATTCTGGAACTGATGGAAGGGGGGGACCTGCTAAGCTATCTGCGCAA
The DNA here is from genome assembly GCA_019843815.1 of Montemys delectorum. Taxonomy (NCBI): domain Eukaryota; kingdom Metazoa; phylum Chordata; class Mammalia; order Rodentia; family Muridae; genus Montemys; species Montemys delectorum. The sequence continues at coordinate 16,296 of JADRCD010223399.1, forward strand.
AGCACGGGGGACAACGGTAGGTAGGCGGTGACCGCGTCGGTGGAATTGGCTTCCTAAAGCAAATTGCTAGAACTTCCTCTGGCTTTTTCTTCAAGTTCAATGCACACACAGTAGCTTTAGCTGGTGGGAGGAGCTTTGAAGGCAGCTATAGAAAGAAAGTGCATGTTTTCTTCATGTTCGATTAGGGTAATTAGAACCCTGAGCCTGGTTTTAGTACTTAATGAGAAAGCAAACCGCTTAGGAACAGAAGGGCTCCCCATCACCAGCTTAGGAATTATGTGGAATTTGTCTGTCTATCCCCAAGATTTATTTCTAATCTTAAAGTCTACTAGCCTTTGCCTTTGGATGGATCTGCTGACCTTGATCTTGCTGGGATCAGGGATAGCTTGTCATCTTCAAGACGACAGAGCTAGTCAGATTTTCTTTTTGCTCATTTCCCCCCTTTTATTGAAAATAGTTTTTTTTTCTCATATTGTATATCCTGATTACAGTTTCCCCTGCCTCTGTGCCTCCCAGTTCTTCCCTTACTCCTCTTCCCCAGTTCTACTCCCTTTCTGTCTCTCATTAGAAAACAAACAGGCATCTAAGGGATTATAATATAATATAATACGATAAAACAACAACTAGCAGATCAGAACTGGACAAAACGAACAGAAGGAAAAGAGTCCCATCCACCATCCCCACCCCCCCCCCCCCCCCCCCCCCCCAATGGCGTGAGAATCATTCAGAGATGCACATTCAGGAATCCCATTAAAAAAAAATTCTATATGCAAATGATCTGTCGTGTTAAAAAGTGATAAAAATGTATAGCTAAGATAAAAAAAAAAAAATTAAGACAAAACAAAATCAAGGCCCTGAGGAGACAACATGAGACAAGGAACCTCCGAAGATGTGTGTGACCTCAGTAGGGGTTGGCGGCTTTCTGTTGCCCGTTTTCTCTCGGCCACTTACTGTTAGTCTGTTTCCCCCTGTGTGGCTCCCTTGAAGAAAACGTTCATTTTCAAGCGGTGATCAATTGCAGATAACCTCTGGGTTAGAAACAGAGGCACGTGCCTACTTCCCCTTTCAGCCCTAGGGCTTCCATCGGATCCACGCAGATCCACACAGGCCCTGTGCACCAGTCCTGTTGATTTAGAGGTCTTCTTTCTTGGTGTCTTCCAGCGACATCTAAAACTTATTTGGGTGAAGCAAAACTCTACCTGGTGTCCTATTGGCTCCCCTCCCCCCAGACACCCACCCCCTACAAACCCCGCTCTCCAGGTCTGCCCTCTTGGTGGTTCCAGGTCACCCATCCTGTTTTCCAGTGCTTGGCACACTGTGGATCCGGGAACTACTCTGGCATGCTGGATGAAGCCAGGAAACGACCTTCCTGCAGGATCCTGCTTTATACCTTGGATGAGAGGACAAGAGGCAAAGCACTGAAAGTTAAAGCTATAGATTTAAAACACTCGTTTCCATTTTAAAAAGCACTGTATGGCCAAGCAGAGTATGTAGCAAGGTGAATAATGTGAAAACCAGGAGGCTGTGCACCATCTCATACACACTTCCAAGCCTGCAGATGTCTTTTGGTATTTGCCTGTTTTCTCCAGTGCTCTGCTTATGCTGGTACCCAGTGTCTTTTCATTTTGAAGGGAAATCTATGCATCTCTTTCTAGAATGGAAGAGACTTTAACACAGACTTTCTCACACACCTGCCTCACCGCTCCTACCATCACACGTAGGAGGGGATTTTCCCTTGTTATCCAATGGTTGCTTTCCCACTTATCAGTATCCAGGTTTACATTTGTATGAGGGTTCATCATTACATGCAGTTGAGCCAGCCAATTATTATGATTGGAGGACTTTATTTCATTTTCCTCAACTGTGGGCTGGTTCATAAGCACCGTCTGAAGTTTCCCTCGTTATTTGATTTTTTTTTTTTCCTATTTACTCTCTGATGGGATTGTAACTTAGAATGAAAAGTCAGCATTTCAGTTTATTTCTTGAACACTTCCTCCCTGTAGCCGGTTGCCGGTGCTTGCTCCAGGATAGCCGTAGTTTGCGCTCCTAGGACTTACCGTGTACCCTCATTATGGAAGACAAGATGCTGTGGCTGGCCTGCTGTGTTCCATATGAGCACACCACGCACGCGTCATCCTCTTGTGCTTATTCACTTGTGACCAGTCATCTCCATACAGGAGTTCTCAGCAGCACCATGCTAGATTCAGCAGGATGGATAACGTTCTGGTCCCTGACGTTTGGCTGGGAGAGCAGCACAGATATTAACAGCAGTGAGGCCCAGAGATGGTTGCTTAGTTTTTCACATAGGGGACAGTCAGCTCTCTTACCCACGAACTGAAGCATTGAATCAAACACTTCCTATTCTATTTTATTTTATACTATATATTTTTTTAAGTTTTTGGTGTCCTAGAATCATACTGAGATGGAAAAAATGTGGAAAAATCTGGTAAAGGTAAACACGATGCTTTCCAAATGCAGTCAAATTTGCCAAATTCTCTTTGGGTTGTAATGATAGAACAGTGGAGATTGTGATTTTTTTACTCTAAAGGAACTTTTCACATGGCATTTTATTAATAAATAGCATATGTAAAATTTCAAAGTGCTTGCAAGTTAGGCCATAGTTATACATTGTCTGTGTCTTTCTATGCCATTAATGTAAGGGAGTAAACAGAAAAAAGCAATTAGCATGGAACACGTTGCTGGACTATGGAGGAACGAGTGTAATTTCCAGTTGGGGAAAGCTATACATTCGCTACCTAGAAGACAGTATATTTTGGACAAAACCAAGGAGATGTAAAAGTAACAAACATTTCCTCATTGAATGATTAACATTTGCAGGGATCGAGCTTGATTAAGTTTTAATATGACTAGAGAGTTCAGCAAGATACAATAAATGGCAGGTGATGGTAGCATCTAATATTAAGGGGGCCAAATATGGGGTGAGGGGGGTATTCCAACATGCTATAAGGGATAAGAGACATGGTTGGGGATTCAGGCAGGCAGCATCATGGAAATTGTATTAGAAGGGTGCTCATACTCAGTATGAAGTTTAAGAGAGTCATAAAGTGTTTACGAGTAAAGTAGGGTTTGTCAATAGGGTTCTGTTCATACAATAGCTAGTCAGCCAGTCAGGAGATCTGACAGGATTCAGACATGGGCCGTGACATAAGTGTCTAGTGGACCTGACTTAGAAGGGATATTATTAAGTGCTTGCTATATATGAGCTATGTTACATATTTTATTTTCAATCTTGAAAGGTCAGTTGTACGAAATTCATTTTATAATAAAATTGTCTTCTTAATTAATTTAAGCTAATTCAAGGAATTAGTAGTAGAACTATATTTCAAATCTACAGATATAGTATTCATATATTTTCCTCTTGAGCTTTTGTAATCCAAATAAAGATTCCTTTCGAACAGCAGGATATAGCTGGTGAATCAGCCATGGGTAGATAAGAGTCATGGGGCCACAGCGGTATTCTGTCCTAGAATACACATGAGCCTTTAAAGCAGTGGGGCAGCACTTGACAGCACTTTTGCATGAGTACTTGACGGATTGTAAGATTCTGTGAGATTGGGGGTCATTTGAGATGCTCAGTGAAGGACGTGGGCAATATCAAGAGTAAGGGCTTTTTTCTTAGTGAGGAAAGAATAGATTAGAAAAAAAGAGGAGAGTTAAAAAACACAGAGCAGATGTAAGGAAGGGCAAATAGAACTAAATGAAGCTTCTGAGAGGAGAAGCAAAGGGAAAATTAACGGGCATATAGAGAGTGACGCAGCCTGGGGCTGCCATGAGGCTGTGTCCAACATCTGATAATCGGTTCTACAGGAAGTGAGGCACAACCATGGAGTTAATGAAAAGACAAGAGGCTGGACACATGGGAAGTCTTTGGATGCATCAGATTAGGGATGATAAAGGCCTGGACCAAGGTAATTGCAGGGATATGGAAAGGCTCAATGTATGACTATGGCCTCCAGGCAGCAACTTTGAATTTTCTCCATGTGCTACTAATAAAAATTTTGACTGGCTTTTGTTTTCCACTAGAATTCCTTGCAATGAATATAAGCTTGTCTATAGTTGTGCTGGCTTTTATAGATTTAAAAAAAAGTAATCTAGAAAGATAATATTACTAACAATTTACATGGGGGGGGGTTGTCTTATGAAGAATGATCCTATTGTCCTGACTAAAAAAGTCAAAAGGCATTAATCCAATCATTAATCTAGCTAGCATGGTTTATTATTTTTAGTAGTTTATTGATAATTCTATAAGATCAGACATCATTTATTTATTAAGTACTTATTGTACGTTAGCAATATTATATGTCTTATTTTAAATTTTGAAAAGTCCATTGTGCTAGGCCCATTTTACATACAAGAAAAGTGCCTAATTAATAAGAAAACTCACCTATTGATGGCAGAACTAGATTTCAAATTTACAAATATAGCTTGCTACCATGTATGTCTGTATGTTTTCCTCTTGAGTTATTGTAACCATAAAAATTCCTTTAGAGAGGCCCTTGGCCCTGTGAAGGTTCCGTGCCCCAGTGTATGGGAGTGCCAGGGCCAATAAGTGGGAGAGGGTGAGGTAGCAAGCAAGAGGAGGTGGGGAGGCAACAGGAGTTTGTTCTTGTTGTTTTTTGTTTTTTTTCTTTCTTTTCTTTTTGGAAGGGAAACTGGAAAAGGAGAAATCATATGACATGTAAATAAAGACAATATCTAAAAAAATTTCTTTAGCACATCATATACTAGCGTAATACTCATATATGCATATGTATTCATATATATTCATATATATTTGTATGGACTTTATGCCAGGCAAAAAAGTACATATAATGTTTCCTCTATCTCTTATAGTTTCATGGTCCCTCACTCACCTTGGTTGACCTTGTAGAGCTGTGTGTAGATATTTCAAAAGGCTGTGTCTACTTGGAGCAGATGCACTTCATTCACAGGTACTATGAGATTCTGGATACAAGGTTATTGGGCAGTCACATGACAACCACGTGTGGTTTGGGAAGCCCACACTTGAGAGCTAAATACATTCATTACTTCAAAGCACCAGTATTATTGTAAAGAGTCTCTGTACTAGTTACTTTTCTCATTGCTATGATAACAGCAATGCGCAACGTAACTTAAGGAAGAGAGGGAAGGCTTTTTTTTTTACTTACATTTTGAGGGAACAGCCCATCATAGCATGGGAGTCATGGCAGCAGGAGTGTGTGGTGGCTGGTCACCTTGAGTCTGTACTCAGAAAGTGGAGGGAAATGAATGCTGGTCCTTACACGGTTTTCTCTTTTTTATTTAATCTGGGGCCGTACCCTATAGCTGTCCACAATTAGAGTGGGTTTCTTCTCCCTCAACTAACCCAATATGGAAACTCCCTTACAGACCGCCCAGAGATCTATTTCCTAAGTGATTCTGGATCTTATCAAATTGTCAATCAATATTAATCACCAGCTGTCTCCCTTCTTTCCAGACCTTCTAGCCTTGTATGATCTCTGGAATATTTGTTTATCCTTATTAAATGTAACTTCTACTTTAGGGATCTGGCAGCTCGGAATTGCCTTGTATCAGTGAAAGATTATACCAGTCCTCGGCTAGTCAAGATTGGTGACTTTGGATTGGCAAGGGAAATCTATAAAAATGATTATTATAGAAAGAGAGGGGAAGGCCTGCTTCCTGTTCGGTGGATGGCTCCTGAAAACCTGATGGATGGAATCTTCACTTCTCAGTCTGATGTGTGGTGAGCTAAATAGAACACAGAAAAACAGGGGCAAAACCTGTTAATATCAGGATGTCTATCTAATTTTGATCTTGTTTTTGAATTGTATTTTTTAGTGTATCTCCTATCTATCTATCTATTATCTATCTATCTATCTATCTATCTATCTATCTATCTATCTATCTAT